>VXAC01006348.1:0-13315 GCA_013399225.1 Rhipidura dahli
GGTCGGGACCAGCCGCGGCGCCGGCACCGACTGGGGCGAAATGGCGGCGGCGGGCTCCGTGCCGCGCGTGCGCGGCGGAAGTGACGTCACGCCGACGGGGCGCGCAGGCGCGGATTGCCGGGAAGTGGGTGGGCACCCGGCGCGCGTGCCCGCTGCGGGATGTACCATTAGCGTCCCGCGCGGGGGGTGCCCCCAGAAGTGGGAATGCACCACTGTAGCGTCGCAGAGGTGTGGTTGCCATAGAGGTGAGGCTGGGACGCTACGGCCTAGAGCAGGGCCCGGGCCCGGCGCCTCCTCCCCGCGGTTCCCGCCGATTCCTCCGATCCTCCCCGGTTCCCTCCGGTTCCCCAGCACTCCTGGAGACCGTCGGGCCCGGGGAGTACCGTGCTGGTCCCTCTCCAGCAGCCTGTCTCAGTAGGGTGCTCCCTCCATCCCAGGCTTGGTGACCCCCTCGGTCCCTGGCCTGGTGGCCCCGGTGTTGCCAGGCGTGTCCCCCCGCACCATGGCGCACCTCCTGGGCCACCGCGGCTGCATGGAGAGCCTGCGGGCCGACCTGCGGGACCTGCAGGCCGCCATTGCCGACGTGTCCTCCCGGGCCGGCGCCGTGCGCTTCCCCTCCTGGAAGTTCCCCGACAAGGTGTCCTGCGACCTGGACATGTCGGTGCTGCTGCAGCGCTACAGGCACAGCGACAGCGACCCCGTGTTCTGCCAGCACGCACACGTGGTGCTGCTGGAGCTGCTCATAGACAGGTGAGAGGCCCCAGACACCCCGGAGGTTGTGTGTTTGACGTGCTGAGCTTATCCAAGTCCTGGGGAAGGTTTTGGGCACCTCAGCACAGAAAGAAGTTAAAGCTGTTAGAGTGTCCAGATTAGGGCTCAGAGGGTGCTGAAGGGCTAGAGGGGAAGCTGAGAGAGCTTGGTCTGTTCAGCTGGATCAGAGAAGACTGAGGTCACACCTCACAGAGGGCTGCAGCTCCTCCTGAGGGACAGTTCTGCTCTGTGGGACCAGGGACAGGATTCAAAGGAATGGCTGGAGCTGTGCCAAGGAGGTTTAGGCTGGATGTCAGGAAAAGGTTCTTCCCCCAGAGGGTGCTCAGGCACTGAGCAGGTTCCCCAGGGCATGATCACAGAATTATCTAGGTTGGAAAAGACCTTGGAGATCATCAATTCCAACCTATGACATAACACCACCTTATCAATTAAACCATGGCACCAAGTGCCACATCACGGCCCCAAGGCTGCCAGAGCTCCAGGAGCCCTTGGACAATGCTCTCAGGCACAGGTTGAGATTGTCGGGCTGCAGGGCCAGGAGTTGGACTGGATGATCCTTGGGTCCCTTCCAGATCAGGATATCCCATGGTTTTATGAAGTCTTTTGGATGCTTTGTTCCCCATGTATTTCCATGATGAGCAGCATCAGCACCTCAGCCTCGTGCCCTGCTGAGCTTCAAAACCCAACTCCTTTCCCTGCTTAGAGCTGCCAGCACAAACTGGCCACGAAGAAGCAGAGCCAGACATGCTCCACCCTGGAGCTGAGGTGGAGCAGATGGGACAGGCTTGTTAAACTGCCTCCCAAAACCTTGGAAACACTCGGACACAGCTGCATTGACAGCCCTGGGAGGCCAAAGCCCCTTTTGCAGTCTGGGTGAAATAAATACAGCTCTGCTTTAAAAGATGAGCCACTCCCAATGAGCTCTTGGCCCTAAAAGTCAGGATTTTGCTGTGGCATGGGTTCCCCAAATCTTTGTGGGGAGCATAATCACAGCCCCTTGGGAGTGGCTGCTCCATGAAGTGATCCAAGCCTGGGAAGTCCCAGGAGCACCGATCCCACCCTCCTGCATCGCACTGGCTTTGTCTGGGTGGTGGGGAGGGAGCCAACCTCCCTGGCCCAGCCGTCATTCCCAACTCCCATTGCTCTGAGCCGTGTTTTCCTGTCGGGACAGGCTGCTGCTGCTGCTGCAGAGCTTCACGGGCTACGCGGAGATGGTGCTGAGCGGGCGGGCGGTGCCGCCGCCGCGGGGCCTGGGGCCCTGCATGTCCGCGGGGCTCACAGCCAGGACCTTCTGGAGCACCATGGTGAAACTGGGGGCCTTCTGCCAGCAGCTCCGGGATGAGGTGGGACATTTAGGGACATCCCTTGAGCTGAGTCACTCCCCTCCCCCCCGGGATTTGGATCGTGGTCATTCTCGGATGCCCTGGGGCCACACCAGATGTGCGTTCACCCTTTGAGTGCTGACCCCTGTGTCACACATCTGTCCCCTCCTAGCCTGAGTCCCTTCCCTCCAGCACTCCCAGCTGTGCCACTGCATCCATCCTGCTCCAGGATCTCGGGATGAGTGAACTGGGCTACCTCTAAAGCTCAGGAAATATTCTCCTTCTGCCAAAATGCTGCAGCTCTGCTGACCCTACTCTGGGTCTGAGCTGCCTCAAGACAGTGAAATAATTGGTGATAAAAACAACCTGCCCTTCCCCTGAATTTTATTTTCCCAGAATGATCTTTCTTGTGGAAAAGGCTTGCAACAAGCTGTGTGGCACAACCAGGAGGCAGTGCAGGGGGTGGGGAACAAGGGGTGATCACAAGGAGGGGAGTTGGGGAGCAGGTTCTGCTGCTGAGGTTTGCCCTTGGTCACCATCCCTTGGCTGCACCCACATTTGGGGTTTCCTATCCCCCCTGATTTGGGCTTTTATGGGTCATTTCCAGTTTGATCTGGGCTCTGATTTTCTTCTGTGTTCTCTCCCTTGGGTGAAGGATTGCAGGCAGGAGACCCCCACACAGCAATCCACTCCACTGCCTGGTCCCCAGGCTGGGAAACCTGAGAAGGAGCACCTGAAATGCTCCTTGCCGGATGTTTTGGAGTCAGGAATTGCCCCAGAAGCTGCCCAGTCCACTTCTGTGTGCCCATGTCCGAGTGTCCATGTGCTGGGCAGCTCCCAGGCCAGGGCTGGCCCCAGCCCGGCTCCGAGCACCTGCAGTGTCCACACACAGACCTCAGGCTCCTGTGACACCTGCTCCAGCGCCCAGGCCAGCCTCCACGAGGTGGGCAGAGCCATCACCAGCATTTGCCAGAGCCACAACATCCCCTCAGCTCTCAGCAAATTCCAGGAGGTGCTGGAGGACAGCACAGGGAGAAAGAGCCTCTCTGCAGCAGACATGAGCTACTGGGCTTCAGAGCAGAGCAAGAACCTCTCCCGAATCAACAAACACCTCCAGGGGCTGCTGCAGCAGGTGAACCCCATGAAGGCTGAGCTGGAAGAGATGGGCAAACAGAAGGAGAAGCTGCAGAAACAGGTCCACGACTTTTCCAGGAAGCTGCAGAAACAGGCTGAGGACTTTTCCAGGAAGCTGCAGGCAGAGAAGGATACCCAAGCAGATCAGCAGAGGAAGGCTGAGCGGAGCCTGAAAGCCAAGGACAAGGAGCATTCTGAGGCTGTGGCCAGGCTGGAGCGGGACAAGGACGACCTCCAGAGAGGTAGAGAGCTGTTCCCAGCATCCTCTCCCAGGCCCAGGGGGATTTGCAGGAGAACAGAGTCCATGGGCAAATTTTGGCCCCACCACAAGCAAAGCAGGGCTCTTTTGTAGGTGCTGGGGGATTTTTCCTGCTGTGAGGCTAATCCCAGGCACTGGGAGCTGGTTGTCCATGCCCTGTCACTGCCTCCTCCCTGGTAGCATGACAGTCACTGGATGAAAACACTTTGGTGTGGCTGTGTGCTGCCCCTTGGTTTAGGGATTTTTTTTTGAGGAACTGATTAATTAGGGGGGTTTTGTGCTGATTTAGGAGCTGCTGTGCTGGAGGAGCAACTCTCAGCCCTGAAGGAGGAGCTGGCAGCAAAGCAGGCAGCTGTGCAGGAGCTGGGTAAGGGCTCACCCAGCTCACGCATCTGCCCCCCCTCACCAATCTCAGGGGTGTTTCACACCCACGTAGCCCCCAGCACACCCCAGACTGGGCTGTAGAGCTGGTGGGGATGGGCAGAGGTTGGGCCTCCTTCAGAGCAGCACCCCAACATCACCCAGTGCCATAATGGGCCAGTGCTGGGGGAGGTTTAGGGGTCTCAGACCTCATGCCAGACCTGCCTCCCTTTGCCAGGGCCTGTGGAGGGCATGGGGTGCCCCTGAACCACAGAATCATGGAATGATTTGGGCCAGAAGGGACCTTAAAGATCATCCAGTGCCACTCCCCTGCCATGGGCAGGGACACCTTCCACTGTCCCAGGCTGCTCCAAGCCCCGTCCATCCTGGCCTTGGGGTTCTTAAGTTCTCTCCAGAGCCTTCTCTCCTTCAGGCTGAACACCCCCCCATCCCTCTCATCACCTCCATGGACCTCCAGCTCCTCTCCCCTGCCCAGCCTGGGCCACAGTCAATGTGTCTCCTCAGAGCTCTCCAAGGCCACCTTGCTGGAGGAGATGAGGACCACAATGGTGGCTCGGAGCCAGGTGCTGGAGCTGGAGGAGAAGGTGCAGGTGCTCATAGGCCAGAGGGACAGCCTGGACCAGGAGCTGAGTGCCACCAGTGTGCAGCTGGAGAAGGAGAAGGTCCGTGTGGAGAGCATGTTCCGGCACGAGGAGGTACGGCCAGCTCTGGAGCGGTGGGAACAGCTGAGCTGCTGCCCGGTGTCAGGGCTGTGAGGAATGGGTGCCACAGCCCCACACAGGCTAACACCCCTGCCACAGTCCCTGCAGGCCAAGCAGAGGACCCTGCTGCAGCAGCTGGACAGCCTGGACCAGGAGCGTGAGGAGCTGCAGGCCAGCCTGGGAGAGGCTGAGGAGTACAAGGCCCGGCTGGCAGAGCAGCTGGAGCAGAGCCGGGAGCAGAGTGGGAAACAGCTCCAGGCACAGCAGGTGAGTGCTGGCACCCAGGTGTGGGACACAGGCTGTGCCACAGGGGTGTCAGGAGCCACACATGGCCCCGTCCCACACCCACAGCCAGAGTTTTCCCAGGAGGGGCACTCTGGGACCCTGGTGACATTGCCATATGGTCCTCCGGGGATTCCCTGGGGAAGAGCCCTCTCCCTCCACCCTGTGCAGATAAGTCTCTGGTTGAGTCAGGGCAGAGGGGAACAGCAGGAAGGGACATCTTGAGGAGCTTCCACATCTCCAGTGCACCCCTTCCTGGACATGCTCCACACTTCATGGCTGGTGCCCCTGCTTCCATCACACAGGGGATCTCACAGCTGAAACCCCACACAATATCCCTGTACACTTCCCACTGCCATAGGACATCCTTATCACAGGGGAAGGATGCGAGCTTTCCGTGGGGGGCTGAGTCCTCACTTTTTCAAACTTCATCTCCTCCCTCCCATGCCATGCAGGAACTGCTGGACACGCTGCAGCAGGAGAAGCTGGCCCTGGAGCAATCCATCCTGGAGCTGCAGGCAAACACATCCCGGCTGGAGGAACAGGCACGGGAGCTGAGGGAGCGGGAAAGGCTCCTGGTGTTCTTCCCTGAGCTCCACATCCCCACTCAGATGCAGTTGGAGAGTAAGGGAGCAGATGGCAGCACAGTGGGTTTGTGCCTTGGGGTCCCCAGAGTTCCCAGGGGATGCCCCAGACACTCTGTTTGTCCCACTGATACCCAGGAAGGGCTCAGCCCCTGGACTGTGCTATGCTGTGACCATCCCAACATGCTTCCCTACAGGGGTGCTGTGCACCCACATCTGGCCCAGGATAAACAGCAGGACCAGAACATGGCAGAGCTTCCTTTGCCCACAGGGTTTGGGGTCCCAGCTGCCACTTCCCGGGCTGTGCTGCGGCTCCGTGCCTGGGGCAGGCTCCTTTCCTTGGGAGGCAGGAGGGGTGCCCACACCTCTGAGCAGGCAGGCAGGCAGCAGCAGCAGGCTGGGCTCTGTTGGTTTTTGTTTGCAGGCAGTGGAAACTTGACAGAGGACATGGAGAGTCAGCTCCAGGCCAACAACATCCGGATCGAGGTGCTGGAGCGGGAGAACGCGCAGCTCGAGGCTGTGCTCGCCAAGGTGAAGGTGGCTGCTGAGCAGGGCATGCTCAAGGTGAGCTGGGGGCTACAGGGAAGGTGCTGTGTACCCCAAAACCACCCCATGGCCCCCAGACATCCTCTGGGGACTCCAGGAGGGCCAGGCCCAGGCTCCTCATGGTGCTGGTAGGTCGCTCTGGTTTAACTGGTGTTGCCCGAGGTGCCCAGGGCTGGTTCCAGCTCCTTTCCATCCCTGTGGCCATTGTACCACCAGCTCAGTGGTGGCCGAGGGACGTGACTGAAGCTGAATCTGGTGGGGGGGAATTTCATCCCCTCTTCCCTTCCCTTCCCCAGCTTGTCCCACAGGCCCAGCTGGGATCCCAGCTCCACAGGGAGGCCAGCAGGCAGGACACTGGGTGAGTAGGAACCCAAAGGGCCTGGGGGTGGGTTCCCTGCTCTTCCTCCCCTTTAACTGCTCGCACCTCACAGCTTGCCTGCTGAGCACAGGTGGCTCAGCAGCGGAAGCAGCAGGAACAGCACAGGGATGTCGGGATGCATTGACAAGGCCTGGTATGGAGCTGCCAGCAGCCAGCACTCCAGGCAACTCCGGGCAGAGCCCACATTCCAGGGCAAACCGTGCCTAACACTCCCAGTGCGACGCCTGGTGCTTGGCCTCCCCTCACACCCCACCGGGGCTAACCACAAATAAACATTTATCAGTCTGAATTTCCTAACAGAATCTCCGAGCAGAAGTTAAGTGTTCCACCAGCAGCCACCTGCCCTGCCCACGGGACCTCGTTACTTTGTGCGTCAGGAAAGTGCATTCCCTTGGGAAACCTGGGCTCTGCCTGGTTCCTCGGGGAGCTGCTCCAGGGACGTTCCTGGCCACTGGAGCTCAGTCACCCATGGCTACGCTGCTGCTGGAGTCCCCAGAAAAGCGCTGACTGTGCTGATGGCTGGGCACAGTGTGTGCTATGTCCTGCCAGGAACCATTCCCAAGAGGGGCTGGAATGTGGCCACACTTGGAGGAGGAAAGCAGAGCTGGCCTGAGATGAGAGGAGTTCGAGCCGTCCTTAGCCCAGCAGTAGAGCCACAACCTGGCAAAGTCATTCCCTGCTTCATGGGCACGCAGAGGGGCTGGGAAGCACCGAGTCACTGGCGCAGGCTGGCCCTGACCTCTGAGCTCCTCACCAGCCTGATGAGCCCCGTGCAAGCCCCACACAAACCACACAGCCAGTCCTTGCTCCATGTTTAATAGGGATGGATGTATGCCACATTGCAGCCCTTGGGGCAGGACCCAGGCAGGGCTCACGGCATGTCCCTGGTCACCATGCTGGGTGACCCAAGCCCTGTGCTGGCTCTGCAGCCGACTCGTGCCATCCTTTCTAATAAGTTATTATAAATAAAGCGTCCGACCCCTGCCCTACCACGGTGAGGCCGTGGGTCACCCCACAGTGCTGCCAGCCCCAGCCCTGGCAGGTCTGTCACCCACCTCCCAGAGGAGCTGGCACCACAGCTGGGCTCTGCCCACCCTGCCACGGCCACCAGCAAATAGACAAAAAACCCAAGACTTAGAAAAATTGCTGTGAGCAGGGCAAGAGCACAGCAGGACCAGGGCTCTCCCTGCCCCAGCCCCCATCCCATTACACCCATGGGTGCCCCATATCTTCCCTCCCCAACACTGCCCATCTGGACCCCCCCACCCCTTTACTCACACCTGGCAGGAGAGCCCCAAGTCCTTCCATGTCCAAAGTCCGGGCACTGTGATGGGCACAACCACACCAACCCTGCTCTGGCAGCAAGCACTGCTCACCGGGCACCCCCTGCCCCCCTCCCTGCCCCCAGAGCGGCTGTGAGTCTGTCCCTGGAGTGTGTCCTCAAGCCAGCTAGCTGTCTGTGCAGCAGTTCCCTGCAAGAGAGGACAGAGAGCCTTGGCACACGGAGCCTGGCGGGCTCCAGGTCCTCCCCAGCCCGTGCCCGAGGGTCAGTGGGGGCTCGGACGGGTGCCAGGGAGGTTCTCACCCAGGATGTTGCGCTTGCAGAGAGGGCAGGTCTGCTGCAGCAGGAGCCAGGGATCCACACAGTCCCGGTGGAACTCGTGGGAGCAGGGCAGCACCCGCAGCCACTGCCGGCAGGGAAGTGAGGACACATGTGAGCACAGCCAGGCAGCTGGGACACAGCCTGGACCCCAACAGGGACACCCCAGCCCGGGCCAGCAACAAGAGGCTCGGCCCAGGGTGTGCTCCAGTGCCCCCAGTCCCACCTGGCTCTTGTGAAACTGGTCCAGGCACACAGCACAGCTATCGATCTCACAGGCCCGGCTCCGGGGCGGCTTCCCAGGATGGTACCGCCGCGTTTTCAGCGCCAACAGCCGCCGCCGGATGTGCTGCTTCAGGTCCAGCTGCGAGGGCAGAGCCGAGGGTCAGAGCCCACCCCACAACTCCCAGCAAAAAGCACAGCGGAGACATTCCCACACTCCCACCTCAACATCCCGCTCCGACAGATCCTGCCGCGACTGGCGCTGGGCCTGCACCATGACGCCGGTGCAGAGCAGCAGGGCGATCAGCAGGATGGTGTTCCACAGCTGCTGCAGGTACTTCTGTGGGGACAGCACGATGGGGACGGCAGGCAGAGACCCGGCCCCGCTCCCAGCCCCACTCCCGGCCCCACCGGGACCCCGTGCCGTACCTGGACCTGCGAGCTGCTCTCCCCGGGGCAGATGACCCCCTGCCACTCACCATAGAGGCCCCCTCGGGACAGGCCACAGGTGGACCACAGCGTGAGGGTCACTCCCTGCAAGGCAGGACACGGCATTGCCGGTGGCCACAGCGGCGTCCAGCAGTGCGAACCCACGTGTCCCGGCAGGAAGAAGGAACACTGCTGCTGCCAGCTGCCCTGTTCCCACGGGATCTCTTCCCTTCCCTGCTCCCTGCAGCTGCTTCCCATGCACTGGGGAAGTTTGGCTGGGCACAGTCAGGCCCTGCCCTGGCAGAATGAGGAAGAAGGACAGCCATACCAGGTTCTCCAGCAGCACTGCCTGGTACGTGATCTTTGCCGTAGCCCGGAGCCCACTGTGAGCAAAGAGAAAAGCGTCAATTCCATGGACACAGCAGGACCCAGGCACAGCTCCCCAGTGCCAGGGAGCACCCCCTCCCCACAGAGATGAGCAGTGACCAAGGGGAACCAGAGGAACACACAGGAGCAAGACACCCCATTCCAAGTCATGCCCAGCACTCAGTGACCCTGCACAGGGCTCTTCCTCCCAGCCTTGTGCCTCAGGGTTGAGGGGGTCCCACTGCTGCTGGCAGTGGGGACAAACACCCACAGAGGTTGTGGGGATGCCGGTGCCATGACAAGAACCAGGCCGTCTGGATAATTTCTACTGAGAGTCTCAAAGCTCTTGGCTGAGGCCACTGTCACACCAACCACCACATGGGGACCCATGAAAGGGCTCCAGCCCTGGGGAAGGGCCAGATCTGACCCAGATCTCCCCCAGAAAAACATCTCAGCCCCAGCTGGCCTCAGCATGGCACAACACCACCCCAGCAGACACGATGGGCCTGAGGGAGAGATCCCCAAGGTGGTCCCTGGGTGTCACAGCCCGGCGGGGGACAAGGCAAGAACAAGGCAGTATCAAAGAGGGACCAGGCAGGGTCCAGCCCCTCCCACACCCCAGCCCGTACCGCAGCAGCGCTCCCAGGAGCCTGGTGACGTTGTCTGAGGACTGGATGACGATGACGGGCTTGGCGAGCAGCTGGGACACGTCCAGCTGCACCAGGAGGGAAGTGGAGCTGTGAGTGGGGCCCTCCAGCCCCTCCAGCCCCACCAGCAGCACTGTCCTACCTCACGGATGGCGTTCTGGTTCAGCGCCAGGATGAGCAGTGCAGAGGCCCCCAGCACCAGAGCTCGCTTCATCTGCAGGGACAGCAGGGACACGATCAGGGGACAGCAGGGCCATATACCCGACAAGCTCCTGTCCTGCTGCAGGAAGCACCCAGCACCTCTCTGCCGTGGTGAAGGGTCACAAGGGACCCAAGAGGGGTCAGAAGCTGTCAGAGACCCACCGGCCATCAAGCACAGACCAGGACCCCCCAGATCTGGCCAGGAGATACCCCAGGTGACATCTCTGTGGGTTTGTGACCTGCAAACACCACAGCAGCCCTCAGGCCAGGCAGAGGACAGAGCCAGACAGAGGGGACAAGGTCAGGCAGAGGGTCACCTTGGTGACAACGGTGGTGGTGAAGGACTCCTCCTTGGCACCCCGGGGGCCCTCGGCCGGCTCCTCGGTGCCCATGGGCACCACCCCAATCCAGCTGTCGGCAGCGCCCAGCTCTGGCTCCACGTCACCCACCTGGGGACATGGCAAAGAGAGGGAGAGCTGGGATGCACCCCAAGATTCAGGGCACCCCCGAAGCACCCCCATGGCCCCAGGGGTCCTGGGGAGCCAAGCACTACGTGGGGACAGGGTGCCACAAGGAACACGATCTGGTCCCCTCTACCTCTGTTCCCCCGCCCGCACCTCCTCTCTGCTGCTGGCCACACCCGGGCAGTGGGCTACCTGCCCTGGTCAGTCCCCCAGTGCCTCCCAGTGCCCTCCAGTCCCCACTTCTCCCCGCCTCATTCCTGTCCCAGTGCCCAAGGACTCACCCCACTGCCCACTGGCCTACAGTGCCCACCGAACCCCCTCCCTCCCACAGTGCCCATTGCCCTGCCAATGCCCACTGGTGCCTTAATGTGCCTCCCAGTTCCCACTGCTTCCCCCTCCTCACTGCCACCCATCTCCCACGTCCCCAGCGTGGCCCCAGTCTCACAGTGCCCCCAGTTCCCACTGTTCCACTCCCTCCCTTACTGCCCCCTGCCCTCCCCAGTATCTCCCAGTGCCCTCCAGTTCCCACTGCTCCCCTCCCAATTCCTCGCCCGTGCCNCGCCCGCCGCCCGCAGGGGGAGTCCGAGAGCCCGGAGAGGGAGAGGGACAGGGATCGGGACAAAGGTCGGGATAAGGGTCGGGATAAGGACAGGGACAGGGACAGGGATCGGGATGGGGACCGGGACAGGGATCGGCACAAGGGTCGGGATAAGGACAGGGACAGGTGATGGGATAAGGATCAGGACAGGGATCGGGACAAGGGTCAGGATAAGGACAGAGACAGGAGACTCTGTCTCAGAGACAGGGATGCAGATGGGGACAAGGATCAGGACAAGGGCCAAGATAAAGACCGGGACAGGGATTGGGATCAGGACAAGGTTCGGGATAAGGACACGACAGGAACCAGTGCTGGGATAGGGACAGGGATGGGAATGGGGATAGGGATAGGGGAAGGGTGGATGGGGATGGGGATGCAGACCAGGATGAGGACAGGAGAGGTACAGTAACAGGGAGCGGGGACCAAGACTGAGACAGGGACAAGGACCATGACCAATCTGGGTACTGGGACAGAGCAGGGACAAAGAAGGTGATGGGGACAGGGAGAGGGACCAGGATGGGGATGGGGACCAGGAAGAGGACGGGGACCAGAATAGGAACAGAGACAGGGAATGGGGACCAGGACTGAGATCGAGACAGGGACAAGGGCTGAGTCTGGGATGGGAACCAGCACTGGGACAGGGATGGGGCAGGGTCAAGAACAAGAATGGGACTGGGATGAGAACAGAAGCAGGAAGCAGGTGGAAAACAGGAACAAGGAGAGGCACTGGAAGAACAACAGGGAGCGGGACCAAGATGAAGACAAAAACCAGGACCAGGACTGGGACAGGAACAGGGAGAGGGACCAGGAGGATGGGGATCAGGAGAGGAGCAGGGGCAGGGAATGGGAGCAGCAGCAAGACAGGCACAAGGGCTGGGACCAGAATGGGAACTGCAGCAGCAGTAGGACAGGGACAAGGGTGGACGCAGGGACCAGGAAACCAACTGTCACCAGGAGAGTGACAGGGACAGGAACAGGCATGGGGACACAGATATCATGTCCACCACATCCCCATGTGTGGATACAGGGACACATGGGGACACAGGGAAACGTTGGCTCTGGGGGACATAGCCAGAGGGAACAGGGACACAGCAGCCCTGCACATGTGGGCATCCCATCCATGCACCCACAGCCTCGGCACAGGCAGGGACACGGGCACACCCCGCCCCGGGGGACATGGGCACACACCAACACCAGAGTACCCCAAAACCCAACTGCCCCCACACCAGACACCCCTCAACACCCCCATCCTGGCAGGTGCCTCCAGTGCTACATCCTGACCCCTGGGTGCCACATCGTGACCCCTGGGTGCTACATCCTGACCCTGCTCCGGCCACGTGTGCCCAGCACATGTGCCGCTGGGGGATTTGCCGGCTGGATTAGCCACGGCATGGGCCCAGGCTGACCTGCTTTTGGCAGGGGCCATGCCAGGGACGGGACTCAGGGCCATGGAAACCAGTTCCCATGGCTGCAGGATGCCGTGGGACGGGTCTGGGTGTGTCCTCGTGTCCTTCGTGTCCTCATCCGTGTTGTAAGTGCGGGGGTTTAATCACAGGGTGGGCACGGTCCCTCCTCCCCCGGCCGCAGCCAGAGCCGGTTTAACCACACAGCGAAACATCCCGATTGCAACGGGTCTGGATGGGCCATAAACAACAGCCCGGAGCACGGCTGGCTTGGGAACCAGCCTGGAATGGCGAGCACGGAGGTGGGGATTGTGCAGATTCGGGAGGGGACACCAAAATGGGGCCTGGAGATGGCCGCTGCCAGAGCTGCCCCACAGAGGGGACACGTGGGGTGGGAATGGCTCTGTGGAGCATCCATAAGTTCGTGGGATATGGATGCCTTCCTGGACATCTGCAACTCCAGGGGACATCTATGGGTCCATAGAACATGGATGGCTCCATGGCACATCTATGGGTCCCAGTTCCATGGGACACATACAAGTCCGTGGCACATAAATGGCTCTGTGGGACAGGCACAGATGGGACACAGATGGGACACGGATGGCTCCGTGGGACACCCACAGCCCCAAGGAACATGTATGGCTTTATGGGATGTTTCCACGGGTTATCCATGGACATGTCTGACTCCATAGGACACCCATGGGACATCCAGGACACACACAGCTCCATGGGCATCCTGCTCCTGATCCCCATCTTCCAATGACTGCTCCTGAGCTCTCAATCTGTCCCCTGGCCCCATCTCCCATCCCTGTCCCTGTCCCTTCTACCTGGCACCCTGCCCCAGTCCCTGCCCCCTCCACTCTCCCCCTGTCCCTACCCCACCTTCCATCCCTGTTCCCACCTCCCATCCCTCAGTCTGTCCCCATCACTGTTGCCATCCCCTCTCCCTGACATGTGCCCCATGTCACCATCTCCCGCCCCCCGGCCACATCTCCCTCCATACCCCAGTGTCCTCCCACTCCCCCC
>VXAC01006348.1:13914-31059 GCA_013399225.1 Rhipidura dahli
CGCACCCCAAACCCCCGGCATCGCTCCCGGCCCCGGGGGGCTCCCCCCGCCTCCTCCAGCCCCCTCCCATCCCGGACTCCAAACCTACCGGCATCACCCCCGCTCCGGGCTCCGGAGGGCTCCGCACCCCAAATCTACCGGCTTCACCCCGATTCCTGGCCTCGGGGAGGTCCCATCGCCTTCAGCCGCCACTCCGGCCCCGGGAGGCTCCCGCTGCCTCCGCCCCTCATCCCGGTCCGCAAACACACGGGCTGAGCCCCACTGTGGCACTGCCCACCAGGGCAGGACCGTTCTGGGTGGGTCCTGGGGGTCCCGCTGGCAGGACCATCCCGCTGGTGGGCCCCCATCCCTCTCCCATCCTTCCCCGGGACTGGGGACCCTCCTGCCTCACTGCAGGGCCCTTGGGACGGGGGTCTTCTGCCACCTCCTTCCCAGCCTGGACCCGGAGCCCAGGGGCTGAGTCCCCCGCGGTGCTGTCCATCAGGGAAGGCCCATCCCGGGTGTCCCACCAGCCTGGGCACCGCCTAGCCCCATAGCCCTCCCCCACCCTTCCCATGGCACCGGAAAACTTCCTCCCTCCAGCGCGGGGAGTGCGGGCCCGGGGACACCCAGAAGCGGTGGCTGTCACTCACCACGGCCACCTCTGCCAGCCCCTCATGTTTGGGTGCCAGCCGTTATCGGGGTTCAGTGCACCCCAACCACGAGGACACCCCCGTGCCTTTATCTTATCGCTGCCTTTCGGACCCAGCCACATTCCATGGGCGGACGATGACCCCGCCGGGTGCCTGCACGGGGGGCAGGGGCAGGCGTGGGGCACGGAGCCCAAACCGTGCCCCGTGCCAGCCGTGCCCCGGGCGGGTGAGGGAGGCGAGCGGCCGAACCCGTTCGTCCACCACCACCGGCTTTGTCCCAGGGTGAAGGAGCTAATCCCGGGTTTAATTACCCCTAAATGCAGCGGGAGATAAGCTAATCAGGCTCATTAAGGGGAGGGCCACGGCTGGTACGGAGATTTGGGCCGTAGCCTGGTTGTGGTGAGTGGGGCCACGTGGAGAGGGGACCCTGGATCCCCCAAACCTCCCAGTCCTCGTGCCTGTGTTATGGGGCTGTGACCCACTGGGGGTCGCTGAAACAGGGGGACATGTGGTGACCTACTGGTGACTGGCTTCATCCCAAGGATGCCATTGGGGGGGACAGGTCTGCCTAGTCCCTGCAGGACCCCCTCCAAAGACACCCCAACTTCCCCAAACCCCCCAGCCCTGCACCCCGACACTCTCCTGCCTGTGCCAAGGGGGCTGTGCCCCACTGGGGTGCCACCAGAGCAGGGGCACACAGAGTGACCACCTCTGTCCATCCCAAAGGACACCCTAGTGGAGGGGACTGGTTCACCCAGTCCCTGTGGGACCCCCTGGAGGAGTGGGGTGGTGACAGCCCACACCCACACCTTACGCAAGGGCCTGGGGACACTTTGTGCTGGGGGACACCCAGAGCATGGCAGCCGGCCTGGGGATGGTCCCCTGCCAGGTGACCGCTGATCCTGGCTGCACACTGGGCAGTGACAGGACGCAGGCTGACCCTTCAAACAGTCCTGGTTGGCCTGTTTTTGTGGGGACAAGGGAGGGACAAACCTCCAGCCTTTTTGGGGAGGATCAGGGATCCCTTCACCAACCGTCCCTCTTGTCCCCACAGTTCCGGGAGAAGCTGAAGGATGTGCTGCCCTCCCTGCCCTTCCAGGATGACTATTTCCTCCTGAAATGGCTCCGAGGTAACCCCAAACTGGGGGACAGCCCTGGCGGGGTGGGAGCCCCCTGGGGGGCTGGTGGGGGGCTGAGCTCTTTGCTCTCTTTCAGCACGCAGCTTCGACCTGCCCAAGGCGGAGGCCATGCTCCGCAAGGTGAGAGGGGCACTCTGCTTTTGGGGGGACCCCGTTGAGCTGGGACGTACCTGGCGTGGGACCCCGCACCCTGGGCCACCAGCCCCAGCAAGGGTGACCTGCCCATGGGGTTCACCTGGTCCCAAATTTCACCCTGGCCCGCTCTGCCCCCTCTGCAGCACATCGAGGTCCGCAAGCACATGGACGCCGAAAACATCCTCTCCTGGGAGCCACCTGAGGTGACTGCATCTGGCTTCCTGGGGGTGGCCCTGGAGGGGACCGTCCCCCTGAGTCCCCCGGGGTGTGTGTGAGGTGCCCTGAGCCCCCCGTGCTCCTGCAGGTGATCCGGAAGTACATGTCTGGCGGGATGTGTGGCTACGACCGGGAGGGCAGCCCAGTGTGGTATGAGATCATCGGGCCGCTGGACGCCAAGGGGCTGCTGTTCTCCGCCTCCAAGCAGGACCTGATCAAGAACAAGTTCCGGGATTGTGAAGTGCTCCGCAATGAGTGTGACAAGCAGAGTGAAAAGGTTGGAACCTGCCCACACCCTGCTGGCCCCAACTGACCTGTGGGACCGTGTCCCTGCCAGTTCCGTGCGCCCACATCTGGTCTGTCCCTACCAGTCGTCATCTTCCCCAGCCCTATAGGTCTCTGTCGTGTCCATTCCCCTCAGTCCATGTCCCTGCCAGCCCCAGAAGTCCATGTCCATTCCCACAACTCAGTGTCCTCTCCAGCCCCGTACGTCCATCTCTGGTCCATCCCTACCAGATGATGTCCTTGGCAGCCCTATATATCCCATAGGTCTGTGTCCTGTCCATCCCCCTCAGCTTGTGTCCCTGCCAGCCCATGTCCTGTCCATCCCCACTACCCAATGTCCTCCCCAGCCCCATATGTCCACCTCTGGTCCATCCCTCCCAGCCAATGTCCTCACTCGCCAGCCCTACGTGTCCATGTCCAGTCCATCTCCCTTAGCCCCACAAGTCCGTGTCCTGTCCACTCCACCACAGACCATGTCCCTGCCAACCCCGTATGTCCATCTCTGGTTCATCCTCCCACCCCACAAGTCTGCATCCTGTCCATTTCCACCAACCCATGTCCCCACTGTCACAGCCCACGTCACTGTCCCAGGTCCCATGATGCCCTTTCTCCCTACACCCACACTTGGAATGAGGCTCTGGCTGGGCTGACCAGCCTGTTGGGGCTCACCCCATCCCTGGACCTCCCCCTGGGTCTTGTCTGATCCCCACCATCCTCCTGTCCCAGCTGGGCAAGAAGATTGAGATGGTGATGATGGTGTACGACTGTGAGGGCCTGGGCCTGAAGCACCTCTGGAAGCCAGCTGTGGACACGTATGGGGAGGTGAGGGCTCCTGCCCAACCCCCTTCCCACTGGACCCCAGGGATCTGGGCTGATCCCTGGGATGATGCAGGAGCAGTCCCTGCAGTGCCCTGCACCCCAGCGTGTTCTGGGGTGGGGTCCTGGTGGGCACATGGGATGGGTGACCTGAGCTCCCCCCGTCCTGCAGATCCTGGCCATGTTTGAGGAGAATTACCCTGAGTCCCTCAAGCGCCTCTTTATTGTGAAGGGTGAGTTCAGCCCCAGGGTCCTGCTCCCCTTATCCTGGTGCTGACGCCCCCCNGCCTACAACCTGGTCAAGCACTTCCTGAGTGAGGACACGCGCAAGAAGGTCGTGGTGCTGGGATGTGAGTCCTGACCCTCCCCGGAGCATCCCAAATTGGGGTGACACGTCCCCCCTCTGCTGTGACCCTGCCCTGGAGGGATATCCCAGCTCACAGCCCCCCCAAACTCTGTTCCAGCCAACTGGAAGGAGGTCCTGCAGAAGTACATCGACCCCGCACAGATCCCGGTGGAGTACGGGGGGACACTGACGGACCCTGATGGGGACCCCAAGTGCTCCAGCAAGGTAGGAGGAGCCCCCGCTGGGTTCTTTAGGGGATCTGGGCAGTTTCCCCACTCCCACACCCTCCATCCCTTCCAGATCAACTACGGCGGGGACGTGCCCCAGCATTACTACGTGCGGGACCAGCTGGCGCAGAAGTACGAACACTCGGTCGTGGTCAACCGGGGCTCGTCCCACCAGGTCGAGTACGAGATCCTCTTCCCCGGCTGCGTGCTCAGGTGAGCGGCGGCTCCGCGCCGCGGGGAGCGGGTGCCACCCGCAGCGTCCCCTCCCCGCCCGCCGCAGCGCCGCCCCTGTGCCCTGCAGGTGGCAGTTCCGCTCCGAGGGCGCTGACATCGGCTTCGGCGTGTACCTCAAGACCAAGGTCGGGGAGCGGCAGCGGGCGGGCGACATGACCGAGGTGCTCCCCAACCAGCGCTACAACGCACACATGGTGCCCGAGGACGGCTCCCTCACCTGCTCCACGCCCGGCATCTGTGAGTGCCGAGCCCTCCCCGGGGCGCTGGGGGGACCCCCGGGCCCTTCCCCGTGTCCCTGACCCGCTGTCCCCCACAGATGTGCTGCGCTTCGACAACACCTACAGCTACCTCCACTCCAAGAAGGTGAGCTACAGCGTGGAGGTGCTGCTGCCCGACACCGCCTCCGCCCAGCAGATCCAGCAGGAGTCCCCCAACCACAGCCCCTGAGCCCCGCCGGTCTGCGCCGCGCCCCCAGGATGGCCCCGCAGGAGGATGGAGCCGGGGCTGAGCCCCGGAGCTGCTGGACTGAGGCGGGGCCCGAGCGGGGCCGGACGCCCTCAGCCCCCCAAACTCTGTGCCTTATGTGGGTGCTGCACCCACCGCTGCTGCTGCTGCCTGGGCTGGGGAGTAAAGGGATGGACTGAGCGGCGTCTGCTCCAGTTTGTGGCTCCCCGGAGCCAGAGCTGCCCTCCCAGCGCCAGAACTGCGCCTGCTGCCCCCCAAACCCCTGAGCTGCCCTCAGCCCCCTCACTGCCCCCAGNGCCGGTGACCGAAGCCCGCCGGGTCACGTGGCTCAACCGAGCCCCGCCCCCACCGCCATCCCGCGGCTCGGTCAGTGACGATATGGGCGTGGCCATGCAAATGAGCTGGGCGTGGTTTGATACGTAAGGCGGTGGGCGGGGCATGCTTCAGGAGCGGTGGCGCGCGCCATGGGGCAGGAAGAGCCCGACCTGTACCGGGACACGTGGGTCCGATACCTGGGTGAGCACCGGGAACCGGCACCGGGCACTGACACTGGGCGCTGACCCCGGGAACCGGGCGCTGACACTGAGCACTGACACCGGAAACCGGGTAACCGGCACCGGGCACTGACACTGAGTACAGAGCGCTGACACCGGGAAGCGGGCGCTGACATTGAGGAGAAAGCGCTGACATTGAGGAGAAAGCGCTGACACCGGGTACCGGCGCCGGGAACTACGGGGGCGCCGGGAAGCGGGCACTGACACCGGGAACCGGGCATTGAGATCGGGTACCGGGTACCAGCACCGGGCATTGATGCTGGATAGAGACACGGGGATCTGGGCATTGACATTGGACACTAACATCAAATAACGGCACCGGGATCTGGGCACGGACATCGGGCACCGGCAGCACAAACAGTGGGCGCTGACGCTGGGTATGGGGCACTGCCGTCGGGTACTGGCTGCACAAACGGGGCAGTGATATCGGACACCGGCTCCTGTCACAGGGTACTGACACCAGGGCATTAGTGTCGGGCACTGAGCACAGCACCAGACACTGGTACCGGGTACTGACGTCAGGCACCACACCGGGAGCCAGGCACTGACACCCGGCACTGCTTTAGGACCTTGGCACCAGACACAGCGGTGGGTACCGGGTACCAACATCACACACTGCACTGTCCCAGGTACTGGGCACTGCACGTGGTACCGGCACCGGGCACTGACACCCAGGACCAAGTACTGGGCACTGCACCGGGCACTGATAAAGGGTCCTGGTACAGGATATCAGCACCACACAGCAGGCCCTGGCGCTGGGCACTGGCACTGCACAGCACACAGGGTAACAGCACTGCACACCAGCACCAGGTACCTGTCACTGTCACCAGCAACATGCACAGACCCTGGGGAGCAGGACCAGTTATGGGCACTGGGCAGAGCCACAGATACCAGAACCGGACACTGTCACTAGTGCTGGGCACCTGTCACAGACGCCAGCACTGGCAGCGGTCACCCCCAGCCCAGCTGTCCTGGTGGCATTGCGGTCCAAGGAGACCCCGGCACTGCAAACACCCCCTGTGCAGTATCCATCCAGTGACACTGGGACACCCTGGGGGGGTGACACGGGGACACAGTCGGTCCCTGACCCTACCATCCCCTCAGGTTACGCCAACGAGGTGGGTGAGTCCTTCCGCCCACTGGTGCCAGTGCCGGTGGTGTGGGCCAGCTACGGCGTGGCCACTGCCTACGTGACCGCCGACGCCATCGACAAGGGTCGGAAAGCCGCCACCGTGAGTGCCACCCTCTTCTCACCCCCCCAGCCACTCCTTCCTCACCCTTCCACTGACCCCTGTGTCCTCCCAGGCCCACGCGCAGGACCCCACGCGGGTGGGGGTGGCCGTGGTGGACACCTTCGTGTGGCAGAGCCTGGCCTCGGTGGCCATCCCCGGCTTCACCATCAACCGGCTCTGCGCCGCCTCGCTGGCCCTGCTGGGGTCCCTCACCCGCTGGCCCCTGCCTGTCCGCCGCTGGACCACCACTGCCCTGGGGCTGGCTGCCATCCCCCTCATCATCACCCCCATCGACAGGTAACGGGGACACCGGGACAGCCCTGGGCTGGAGGGACAGGTGGGTGCCACCACCCCATCCCCACATCCCAGAGGGATGGAGCGCATTTGTCTCCCTTGGGGAGCTGGGCCCAGTGTGGGCTTGGGGCTGGGAGCAGAGGGTGCTGCCGAGATGTCTCTGCTCCAGAGGGACTTTGCTGGGGTCCAGCCAGGACATGGGGATTATCCGGAGTTGAGCCGGGATTAGTGCAGTGAGGCTATGCTAAACCTGGTTTTGGTGGTGCTGCTGTCTCAGGGATATTAAGGGCAGCCCCACCCATCCCACATCACATCCACTGCCCCAGAGACCCCCCTGGACCCCGCTGATGCCCTCTCTTGCTGCAGGACTGTGGATTTCCTGATGGATTCCAGCCTCCGCAAGCTTTACGGGACACCAGGAGAGCCCCCAGCGTCCCACTGAGCACCACCCCACGCACTCTGGGGAAACTGAGGCATGCTGCTGTGACCCACCTACTGTGACCCCTCACTCTGGTGACCCCCAGAGTGGCCACCCTGCCCCACACTGGTCCTAATAAACCATTTCAAACGTGAGCCCTGATGGGTGATGCTGAGGTGCCCACCACAGGCAGGCCATGGCCTGTCCTGGGGGACACATGGGTCTGGGTGGGTCCTAACCCCTTGGGGGTCTCCACTGTGGAATAAGAAGTCTCTACCTGATCAGAGCAGCCCTACTGGGCCCACCCTGGAACCTCTCCATCTCCACAGCCTCATGGGACATCTTGGGGGCTGTCCCAAAGGAGCTGCCACCATGTCCATGGTCTCCCAGGACACAAAATCCACCAAGCCAGGAGCCACCAGCTCAAGCACCACAGGCTGGGATAGTGCCACAGCACCTGGAAGCCACATCTCCAGGTACCTGGGGGAGTCTGGAGGAGGTGTGGCTTGCCACTGCAATAGCACATCCCCATCCCTTGGTGGCATCCACCGCCAGGAGAAGCTTTAGAGAACACAAAACCACATTTATTGGGCAGAAAGGGGCTCTGGTCTCACCTCGCCCTGTTTCTCAGTCTCCCTGAGGACCAAGGCTCCCACCACGCTCTGCAGCTCAACCTGAAAGGGACACCTCTGCCTCGGTGGCCTCTGTCCCCGCCGGGGTCTGCCCAGGCGCCAGGTGGTCAGGACCAGCCCCAGCAGCCCCCCCAGCACGGCAACCACCAGCATGGCACTGCCCACCAGGGCCAGCCCGGCCAGCAGGAACTGCTTCACCGTCTGGCATGGCGCTGGGGATAGCAAAAAACACACCTGGGAGTCAGAGGGCAGCTCAGCACAAGAGGGTGGGGATTTTGGGGACATGGCAAAGGGTTGAGGTGTCCCTCACCTTCGTACCACAGCACCTTATCCTGCACCAGCACTGGTCCAGCTGTCTCCCGGTGGAGTGTCCCCTCTCCTGGGAATGCTGTGGGAGGATATGTTCAGTGCAGTCCATCCCAGGTCCAAGAGCCCTCCCAAGACCTCAAAACAATGTGGGGCCACCCTGTCCCACCCCCTGTACCTGGCGTGTCTCCACAGAGGGCGTCAGCAGGGGGACAGCCGGTGTCACAGCAGTGGCACAGGGCACTCTGGGCAGGGTCCTCTGCGTTGTGCCAGCTGGGAGAGGAGAGAACAGAACTGGGGGAGTGGCTCTGGGAGTCCCCAGACTCCACCACAAGACCCACATGGTGCCACCCAGAGATGTCCTCCAGTTGACTCCAAGGACCTTCCCAACACATCTGCAGCATGAGGGAGCTGGGACCTGTGGTGATGCCACCAGCTGCCATCATATAAGAGGTGGCATCTCGACCACGGTGGGTTAACTTGGTCCTCCCAGGTGGGTCCTCACCTCAGAAGTGGGTTCTGCCCCCAACACAGCCATGGGGTGCTTGTGCCCCAGGACACCCAGCGTACCTGGCTGTGGCATGGCTGTAGAAGCAGGACCTGGTGGCACGTCCTTGTCCCCATGCCATCAGCAGGCAGTGCACGTAGACCTGCTGAGACACCACGTCCTTCCTCAGGAACCCTGCTCTCCTTCCATGCAACCTCGTGGGGCTGAGGCCACCCCAGCCAGGGCAGAACATCCCAGAAGGGATGCTTTGGGACACCCAGGTCATCCCCCTCTCTGGGACCTCCATCCCACCACCAAGGGCATCATCCCAAACTCACCTGCTCCTCCTTGGGCTCACCCTCCAGGGTGGGAACTGGGATGGAGAACTGGAGGACAGACCCCCCTCTCTGGTGCTGGACAGACATGTTCCCCAGCTCC
Source organism: Rhipidura dahli (assembly GCA_013399225.1). Classification (NCBI taxonomy): domain Eukaryota; kingdom Metazoa; phylum Chordata; class Aves; order Passeriformes; family Rhipiduridae; genus Rhipidura; species Rhipidura dahli. Next base: position 22,771 of record VXAC01006348.1, read on the forward strand.
CCGTGCAGGCAGCTGTGGCAGCAGAGTGACATAGGGACATTCCAGGGCTGTCTTCAGGCTCTGGACATCCCTCTCCATGAGGACATCCTGCAGGACCCCAGGGTGCCTGGAGAAGGAGCCCCTACTTCCCACCCCACCAGCACTGACCCACGGCTGTTCACCACCATGAAGACCCTCCTGGAGTGTCCTGGCTGCTCCATGGTGGTCCCGTAGCACTGATCCACGTGGATCTTCATGGAGATGTTGGAACTGAAGTGGACACTGGCTTCCAGGTGGATCATAGAGCCAGGGCTGAGCACCAGCAGGTTCTCTGTGGCACTGGAGTCCTCTGAGGAGATGTGTGGGTTCAGTGGGACACCCCTAAGGCTATTCCTCCAGAGATGAGGGCACCAGACACATCCCAGACCACCACCCACCAGTTTTGGCCCCCATCCCTAGTTTCCCTCTTTCAGAGCCCACCCCCTGTCCTGGTTCTGCCCCCCAGGCCTGGCTTCCCTGCTCTCCAGAGCTACAGCACCTTCCTGGACCCCTCCATGGAGCTGAGAGGGACCATATCACCCATCAGGGGCAGAGCTGACCCCCAAACCCCATTGTGGTATCAGGCACAGGACTGGGAACACCTCAAAGCCCCACCCCCTCCACAAGGACAGGGGGAGTTCCTGCAGGGGCAGCCACATTTCCTGGTGATCCTAGCACTGGGACCAGCCAGGAGAAGGCACTGACTGCTGCTGGTCGAACCCAAGGGTCTTGGCTGGACCCATCCCGTGGTCTCACCCCCCAGAGCTGTCCCACAGCACCCCCAGAGCACTCACCATCCAGGAGCCTCAAGGTGAAGTTCATGATGGGCTCCTCAGAGTGGGGGTGAGCAGGAACCCTCCCTGTCCCCATGCCTGAGGGCATCACTGGAGCTGTCATCGTGTGACCAGGGGGCTCTGAGGCAGCTGGAGCCATGGTGGTCCCTGCAAGGGGAGGGCTGAGCCAGCAGTAGCATGTCCCAGACACAGCTGGGACATCCAGGTCCTCAGGTGTCCCCAGGACCTGCTGGGGACAGGTGGCAGGAGCACAAAGGCAGGCAGAGCACCCAGGAGCACATCAGGGGCTCTTCTGTCCCCAGCCCCACCCCAGCAAGAATTCACCTGCACTACAGGAATACACCAGGAGCATTCCCAGTACCATGACCCCAACCAGGGCTGGGGACAGACCAGGAGCTGCCCGTGGGGTGGGACACCACTGCCAGCAGCCACAGACCCCACCAGTCTGACCCCACCACAGCCCCATCAGGGCTGGGGCACTGATCCCCCCCAGCCCAACCAGGGTTCACCAGAGCTGCTGGAACCTGGGGGAGCTCCTGGCAGCCCCTTTTCCCAGCCCTCAGAGCTTGGGATCATTTTAGGAAGGCTCCTCTCCAGCAGGACAGCCCCCAGGTGACCATCAGGAATCAGCCCTGGGCAAAACAAGGGGCACCCACCACCCCCAGTACAACCAGTCGGGGACTGAAGGGGGGTTCCAGCCCCACTCACCTGCCACCCCCAGCATAGCCCCACACACCAGCACCAACCAGCACAGCTCCATCCCCGGTGAAGAGCATCCCCACCCCACCAGGTGTGGGTCTTTAAGGACTTGGGGCTGGGTGTCAATGGGCCCCAGCTGGCACTGATGGGGCTGGGGGCTTTGCTTGGTCTCTGCAGCCATCGGCAGCCCCACACCTGGGGCTGGTCCCACCACAAGAGCGTGTGTCCATCTTCCAGTCCCCATTCCATCCCACAGTCCCAGTGCCACCACTCAGACTGGTCCTGCAGGTGGTCCTGAGCACCATCCCATACCCACCGGTTATTCCTGATCCCATACTCACCAATCAGTCCTGTTCCCAGGTGTGGTGCTGGTCATCACCAAGGTCCAGATCCCACCACAAGGCCCCATCCCCACCAGTTAGTCCTGGTTCTGTGCATGGTCCCACTGTGTTCTTTTGCACACGGTCTTGGTCCAGTTTGCCCTGGTCCCAGTCCACCACATGGTCTGGTCCCATCACTCAGCCTTGGTCTCTTGGATGTCCCTGGTCCCAACTCATGGGACACATGGTCCTAGGCCCACCACAGTTTTGACCCCACCATGGTCATGATCCCATGGATGATCCTGGTCCCAGCACAAAGCCCCAGTCCCCAGTACCCCTCCTTGTCCCATCATAGTTCTGCTTCTCCAGGACAGGCAGTCCCACCTGGGAGCAGCAGTTTGGTTACAGCCAGGACAGAGACCTGGCTGGGTCCTGCCTGTCTCAGGTGTCCCCACCACTGGCCTCCTCTGAGTGGGCTGACCTGGTGGCCTGGGTGCAGAGGGACAGGGAGCATGGAGAAGTCCCAGTGCAAGTCCCATGGCCACTCCTGAAATGGGTGCTGCCCATCAGCAGCAGAGCTGGGACATGGTGATGCAAGTGGCTTTTGTCACCAGTGATGGCTGTCCCATGGCTCTGGTGTCCCTGGGAAGCCAGCAGACCTTCCTGGGGGCACCTGCACACCATGGGGATATCCCCCAGCACCCAGCAGGGACACTGGGGACAGACCCAGGCACCCCACTCTCACTGGGGGTCTCATTCCTCAGCACTGCCTGGGGGACACAGGGCCCCTCATCTCCAGGACTGATGGTGATGGTGGTGCCAGGACCATGGGCAGCTCCCAGAAGGAGCAAGGACTGGCTGAGCATCCCACTGTGGCTGTAAGGACATCCTCACCCCATCCATCCCATCCCAGAGAAGGAGACGGCTGGAGACCAGCTGGGCCATCCTTATATTAAAAACTGCCAAATATACAACTATATTACAAAAGTAAATTGTTTTTTTATTTCTGGTCTTTACAGAAGGAGCCAAACACTGGTGGGGGGACAAGGGGGTCCCTGTGCTGGGGGGGGAGGCTCAGCCTCAGGTGCCACCTCTGTGCCCAGCCAGGGCCACTCTCAGCAGGATGCAGCGTCACCGGTGTCATCCAGCCCAGCTGGGACGCACTAGGTTTGTCCCCAAGGCAGAGTGGGGACTGGGAGTGCCTGGTTCCCTGCCCTCAGGATCCCCACCATGCCCAGGATGGCATCACGGGGACAGTCCCACTGCACCCACTCCCATCTCCTCCCCACGCCAGCTGTCACCAGACCCTGTTGGCCTTTTGAGATGTCCCCTGTGGGGACCAGGGCTACGGGGCCCTCTAACGGGATGATGGGGGGTGGGGAGGGGGTGCCCTTTGCCACGGGAACTTGTTGATAAAGGCTGGGGCTTTTGGGGTGGGTTTTCCAATCTCCAAACGGCTCTGGGTGGCCCTGGGTCACAGCCTGCCGTGGAGTGATGGCTGTGGGGGGGCTAAGAATGTGCTGCACTCATCACACACACTGCTGGGGCACTGCAGCAGGTTCTGACACTCTCAGACCCCAAAACCAGGGCTCAGCAGGGTGATTTGAGGAGCCCCTGGAGAGTCGGGTTCCCTGTGGGCATCTCTGCCCACGCTGGGCAAGGGGGACCCTCTGCCACTGGTGTCCCAGCACATCCCTGCCTGCACCCAGCAACCTGCTGATGGATGTCCTGCTCTTGCTGTGACGAGGCCACATCCTTCACAAATCCCTCCTCCAGCCTTTCTGTGGGGAAGGAAGAAATGGATCCTGCAGGAAAACACCGCCCCTGAGCCCCCAGTCTCCACTCTCCTGCCCAAGCTGGGGCTCTGCAGGAAGGTGATGGAGGATCCCCCCAAAAGTTCCCAGGCTCCAGAGCCTCCAGCCAGTTCCAAACCAAGAGAACCATGAGTAAGAAAAACGAAAGCACCTGGTTCTTCCCCAGGGGAGAGGGGCATCTGCCAGCCCCTACCATTTGAGGAAGTCCCGCACGTAGCTCCATAGCTTGGTGATCCAGAGGTTGGCCCCCAGCTCAGTCAGGTACTGGATTTCGGGCGTCAGCATCTTGCGGCAGAGCTTCTGGTGCTTCTTGCTGATCTTCTTCTTCAAGTTGTACCCCAGGATGGTCTTCTCCCCCAGGGGCTGCCAGGGCTGCATGGAGGACTCCTGGATGGCGCTGGCATCCACGGCGTGGCCCCCGTCAATACAGATGCTGGTCATCTTCTCGTTCTCTCGCTGCAGCTCGGCCACGTCCCTGGCCATCCTCTCCCTCCCGTAGGCCTCCACCTTGCGCCAGAAGGTGGCATTGAAGTAGCGGTAGAGCTTGGCGTCGATGAGGTTCCAGGCGGTCGCCTGCTCGTACAGCTCAGGGGTCAACCGGGACACGGTGGAGCCCTTGCGGGCGTTGAGCTTGAAGTAGAGGACGTCCTCCAGCTGCCAGCACAGCAGGTCCTTGAGCAGCACCAGCGACTCGTCGAAGTACTCGAGCAACATGACAAGGTGGAAGCGGCGGTCGATCTCCTGGATGTGCTCCTCCACCAGCGGGCTGTTGGCGTCCATGCTGCTGTCGTAGCCGAAGTCGAAGAACAGGAGGTTTTGGAGGTAGTGAGCGTTGAACCCGTTGGGGTCGTAGTAGTGCTGGGGGTCCCGGAGGAACTCGTCCAGCTTGTCCTCCCCGGAGATCTTCCAGGTGAGGGGGATGACGGGCCCGAAGTAGTGGAAGGAGGACTCGAAGAGGTACGCGGGGTCCCGCAGCACCGTCACAAAGGTGGCGTCGGGCGGCAGGAGCTTGCGCACCTCCTCGTAGTGGAAGCGCATGTGGTTGCAGATGATGTTGAAGCACACCCCGGGCCGGTAGTGCTGCACCTGGCTGCGCTCAAAGAAGGACGGGTAGTAGAAGTCATTGCGACCGTTGGGGAAAGCGAATTTCAGGTGATGCTTCTCCCCGAAGCGGAAGAGGATGTTGAGAATGGTGCTGCTGGCAGTCTTGTGGGTCTTCATGAACATGACGTTGAGCTTGGGCCGGCAGCTCCACCCTGAGGCGCTGCCCGTGCTGTTGGACGGGGACGGAGCCTGGACGGGGGACAGGTGGGAGGAGCAGGAGAAGGGGATGGGGATCCTGGGTGGGAGAAGAGGTGGAACACCATGGTGAGAGTGGCCCTGGCACTTTGATGGCTTAGAGATATCCTGTGCTGGAGGAGCTGGATCTGGGGATGGGTGCTGGACCTTGGGAATATGTGCTGAGCGTGGGAATGGGTGTTGGACCTGGGGACAGGTGCTGGACCTGGGGATGGGTGCTGGAAATGGAAATAGAGCAGGGAGTCTCCATGGGCATGGCCATGGTGATCCTGGTGGAGGTGTTGCCAAAAAGAGCATTAAGGAGAGCTCTCCATGGCTGCAACTCCATGGAGAGGAGCTGATAACATTTTTATGGGGTCTGAGACCTCTCAATCCCTTGTAGGATCCATGGAGGGAGCCAGGGATTTCTCAAGCCCTTACAGGAGTTACAAACCCCTCAGTGGATCTGTGGTCTGGGACCTCTCAACACCTTGTGGGATCTGTGAAGGATCCAGCTCTCAGCAAAGGGGGAAATAATCCCAGAGCCTGGCCCCACAGATGAGTTCATGGGCCTTGGAGGAGCCCATATGGACACAAGGGGTGTTATCTGAGCTGCCCAGGCAATGAGAACAGCCCACAGATTTGGGTGACTTTGGAGACCCATAATGAACTCGCCAAACTGATCTTTGGTAAGGATCCCGTCCAACCGCACAGGTCAGCACCAGGTTTATGAGGCACCTGCACATGGACCTTATTTACAAGCTTGAAGACAAATTTGATGACAAGGAGGCATGGCTGGGAGCTGAGCCATGTGGAGCTCCAGCAGGGAAGGAACCCAAGACTCGAGTCCTCTCCTCTCCGCCCCTCCCCTCTCCACTCATCCCTTCTCTTCTCCCTTCCCTCTTCCCTCCCCTTTCCACTCAGGAGCAGTGAGTGCCCCAGGGTGTGTCCCCAGCCCCCCGGGGGGCCCCCCTAGCTGTGGGACAGGGTGCAGCCTCCAGCAAGAAGGGGACATCTTGGTGTGAAGCCACCAGGGCCTGGAAAGCCCCAGGACCATCTCCATGTTCCCCACGTTCAGTTGGGGGTTCCTGGTGTGGAACAGGGAGGCTGAGCTGCAGGGGGGACACGTGGGGACCCCAGACTCACTTGGTGACGCTGACTTGCAGCGGGGGGACGGCGTAGGAGTAGAGCAGCAACATGAAGCTGGTCAGGAGGGTCCCCAGGACCAGCCCCTTGCACATGGACCTCCAGGGCTTCCCATGCCACAGCATCCTGGTCACCTGCAGCCAGAGAGGAGAGACACTGGGGCCAGGGACACAGGGACTGGGGGGTGCGTGGCTCAAATGAAGCACGTGGACATTTCATGGTCATGGCAATTCCCAGGAAAGGACCTCGCTGGCGCCTCGTGTCCCAGCCACGGGGACAGCAGATTTGTGGCCCAGGCCCAGCGGCTCTGCCCTCCCAGCCAACCTTTGCCTGCCCTGGGAAAACTCCCAGGGTGACTCCCAATCCCGGCTGCAGGGCTGGGATTGTCGGAAGCAGGAGCTGGGCCATGGACAGCCCAGGGGCAGAGTGGGCGTCCTCCACTGGGACACCCACCAGCACTGGAGGGAGCTCCCTGAGGGCGCTGGGATGCATTTTCCCAGGAAAATCTGCAGGCTCAGAGCAGGAACTGCAGCCACTCGGGATGGTTTGGGTGCTGCAATACCCAGCCAGTGCAGCCTCTCCAGCCCCACCAGCAGCAGTGGGGGCTCGGGGAGCCCCTCTGGCTGTGGCATCTCGGGCTGGCCCAGCATGGGGGCCGGGGACACAAAGCTGGGGACAAAGGGGTGCAGGGCAGGATGGCACCACCAAACACAACACTCAGGGCACACTCAGGGCACACACAGGGCATACTCAGGGCACACACAGGGGCACACACAGACACCCCCGTCCCCACACGTGTGTGTGCACAAGGACACACATACACTCATATACACATCAATGCACGTTCGTATACACACGCAAAATGTGCACACACACACAAAATGTGCACACACATATCAGCCGTGTTCACACACGCACACGTGTGCACGCAGACACACACACACGCACAGGGACGCACACACAGAGCCCCTGTGCCCGCTGCCCTCTCCCCAGCGCTCCCACTGTGCCCCTCATCCTCGTCCCCTCCCTCCTCCCGGGACACGGGGGTCACCCTCACTGTGACACCGCATTGCAGCAGGGCCGGCCCCTNGACCTCCCGCGGATATTCCGGCTGGATAAAATCCCGCTGGGATGAGCCGTGGATCCCAGCCCGACACATTCCACCGCCCCGAGCCCCCGAGGCAAAGCCCCCCCGGTTCCCGGCTCACCCCCAGCACCGCGGTTACCGGCGCCCGGCGATCCCGGGGTGCTGCTGCTGCCGCCGCTCCCCCGCTCCGGCCCCCCCGGATCGGATCTCCTCGTGCTGCCGAGATTTCCAGCTCGATGAATAATGAATGGAAAATGCAACCGGAGCCCCGGGCTGCGGCCGGGTGCTGGGCACAGCGCCGCGGGCGGGGGGAGAGCTGGGAGAGGGGCGCCCGGGGCGCCCGAAAAGCTCATCCAAGCACCCCCCACTTCCCCTGGAGCCGGGACCACTGGATCAGGCAGGGCTGGTGCATCCAGCCTCTNTCGGGCTGGCCCAGCATGGGGGCCGGGGACACAAAGCTGGGGACAAAGGGGTGCAGGGCAGGATGGCACCACCAAACACAACACTCAGGGCACACTCAGGGCACACACAGGGCATACTCAGGGCACACACAGGGGCACACACAGACACCCCCGTCCCCACACGTGTGTGTGCACAAGGACACACATACACTCATATACACATCAATGCACGTTCGTATACACACGCAAAATGTGCACACACACACAAAATGTGCACACACATATCAGCCGTGTTCACACACGCACACGTGTGCACGCAGACACACACACACGCACAGGGACGCACACACAGAGCCCCTGTGCCCGCTGCCCTCTCCCCAGCGCTCCCACTGTGCCCCTCATCCTCGTCCCCTCCCTCCTCCCGGGACACGGGGGTCACCCTCACTGTGACACCGCATTGCAGCAGGGCCGGCCCCTGCGGCAGAACACGGGACACGGGGACACGACACAGCAGAGCCCCGTGCCCGGGAGCCCCCCCGAGCTGCGAGCTGAGCCCCACCGGCTCTGCACCCCCTTTTAGCGGCGGCAGCAGCATCCCCTGCCCGAGCTCCCGCTGCTCCCGCTGCTCCACAACCTCCGGAATCCTTCGGCCAAGGCTGGCTGCTCTCCCACTGAGTAACACCGCCAAAAACAACCCCCCGGCCCCCCCTCCCCCCCTCACATCACCCCCTC
>VXAC01006348.1:32573-42631 GCA_013399225.1 Rhipidura dahli
AACAAGCATCCCGCTGCCCCCTTACCATCCTGCCACCCTCCAAGCACCCCACCACCCGCCAGGCATCCCGACCACCCCATTATCCGTCACCTTTTCCTCTGCCTGCGCCGCTGGCGCTGGGCCGTGCCTCTGCTCTCCTGCGCTGGCCGGGGTGCCGGGGGAGCGGGCGGCACGGGGCGGGGGTGCCGATGCTGCTCCGACATGGAATAAGCTCTTCCCGGGCAGCTCCCCGCAAAGGCCGGCTTTTCCAAAGCCTCCCCACTGCACCGCGGTGTTTATGGCATGGCCGGGATCGCAGCCCTGGGTCGCCGGCCTGGGAAGGGGGAACGGGACAGGAGTGGGATCGGCTGGCGAGGGGACGCGGGGCTGCAGCCGGGCACTGCCCGGCTCCCCGGGGCCGGCCCTGGGTGCCTGCGGCCACCCCGAGCCACCGGGCTCCCCACCCACTGTCGCGGCACAGAGGAGCCATTCAGCCCGCGCCGGGAACAACGGGGACGTTTGTCTCCATCTGTGACCGCGGCCTCAACAGGGACATTGTCCCTGCGGGCCCCACTGCCGGCCCCTCGGCTCCCCGCCACCAGCCTGGACCGGCCCCACGGCCCCGGGTGACGACGGCTGTCCCTGGGCGGTGGCACCCACCTCTCGCCAGCCGCCGTCCTGCTCCTCGCCCCGCGGGACAGCTCAAGGCCTGGCCGTCACCTCCCGCAGCCGCAGCTCGCCTGGGTTTGGGGAGCTCCCACACCCCGTCCCCGCCGCCTGATCCCCGGGGCACTGCGGCCACGCACCATCGGCTCTCCATCCTCCCTCAGCTTCCCCGCCCTCCTCCCTCTCTCCCACTATGTTTCCATGGGTTTATGGCCTTAATGACAGCAATATTCTGGCATCTCCAACCTTATTGTGACAGGTGTTGAAGCCACAGCGGTGCCATCAGGCTTTCCAACCTCCTCTAGTCGTGCCAGCCGACTGGGTACCCAGAGGGTGCCCTGGCCATGCCGGGAAGGCTCACCCCTGTCGCTGGTCCGTAACCCACACACGGCAGGGTGAAAAAGGGGCTCGTGTGCTCCTGCTGCCCTCAGACCAGGTCTCTGTCACTGAAGGGGGTGGCTTTGGCTCCCCAAGCAAGGGGTGACCACCTCGGCCGTGCCCGGGACTCTCCATCCCCTTCAGAGGTGTTTGGGGTTCACAGCTAGTCCCTACAGGATTTGGGGGCATCACCCTGCAGTGAGCTGGCAGTTTGCCTCATCTCTAGCAGCTGCCCCATCCTGCCTGACCTCAGCAGGACCAGCTCCCACATGAGGGTAACCTCCACAACCCTCCACGATCAAGAAAAGCCAGAACAGCTCCATTTTCATTACCATCATCATCACTGCAGGAGGAAGATGAAGACAAACGAGCACAGTCACAGGATTTGCTGTAGAATCATTGGCATGGGAGCAAGGAGCTGTCCTACCCCTTCTCTGCAGGCCAGCTCTCCTAATTCCAGGTTTCTCCCTCTTTTTTTTGGCATGGGTCAAAAAAGGAGTCCAGGCTTCTCCATTTTTGAGGGTGGGTTATGAAGGGATTCCAGGTTTCCCCTTTGGGTTTTTTGGGGGATAGATTTTGAAGGTTTTCCAGGTCTTCTTTTTTTTTTTCTTTTTTTCTTTTTTTTTTTTTTTTTGAATGGGTCACCAAGGGTTTGCCTTTTTTTGGGGAATANCACCAAGGGTTTGCCCTTTTTTGGGGAATAGGCTGTAAAGCGTTTCCAGCCAGAAGAGAGCTGCAGTGGCTGGGATGTGGCAGCTCAACCACAGAATGCTGGGAGCTGAGGGATGGATGTGACCAAACTGAGAAGCCACAACACCCCATTTCCCACATCCACCCCATCCCACATCCCATGGGCTGTGACCAGCAGGGTTCCACCACGTCATCCCCACCCCTGTCCCCCCGCCTGGGGGGCAGAGCGACCCCAAGCCCAATTTGGGGGCACAAAGCAGCACTCACGGAAAGCTGTGACAGCCGGAACCGTGGATCCCGATGGAGCTGTGGATCCTGAGGGACTGGGTGAGGAGTGAACAACAACACCGAGGGGTCACACCCGGCCGGACACACGCCCTGATGGGCCGGAGAGGCCCTGCCCAGTAGGCCGAGGCCCGAGGCCCAGCTGTGGGAGCGAGGCCTGGAGCCGGGGTTTAGAACCGGGGTTCGCCTGTTTGGAGCTGGGTTTTTTGGGAGCTGGGGTTTCTTTGGAGCTGGGGGTGGTTTGTTTGGAGTCGGGGTCGGTTTGTCTGGAGCTGGGGTGGGTTTGTTGGGAGCACCCAGGGAGTGAGGCCTTGTTCGGGGGCTCCGGCTCTGAGGGGGAACCCCGGCCCTGGAGGTACCCTCGGGGTCGGTCCTGCTCCTCTTGTGGGGTGGGAAAGGAAGGGGAAAGCAAGGAGAAAAACAAATAGAAAGGCCTTCCAACCCTCTAAAGTGGGGAAAAAAAAGGGGGAAAGAGGAAAATAATAAAAGGGAGGGAAAAGAAGGAGGGGAACGAGGGAAAGGGAAATAAAAAAGGGGAAAGAGGAAAAAAATAAAAGGGAAGGAAAAGAAAGGGGGGAATGAGGGAAAGGGAGAGTAAAAAGGAAACAAAACAAAAATAAAAATAGAAATGAAGAGAAAATAAATAAAAATAAAAGGAAAAAAGAAAAGAAAAAATTAAAAAATAAAAAAGCAAAAACTGAAAAAAAGGAGAAAACAAAGGGGGGAATGGAAACAGTAAAAAGAAAAAAACACTTCAACTAAATAGAAAATAAAAAAAAATAAGAAAAATAATTGGAAAGAAAGATCTAGGAAAAGAGACTAAATTCTTGGAGCTGTGTGTTCCCAGCTGTTCCCTGTCTGAGCTCACTCCTGTCCAGGGGCTGTCACTCCCCAGATCCCCTGTGTCCCCACCGCAGTGCCAGGGATGTCCTCCAAAAATTCCTCAGAGACAGAGCCTTCACCACACTCGGGGGCAAAAGTGTGCCCAGAAACCCCATGAGACACCCTGGCCCCAGCTGTGGTGTCTCCAAAGTGTTTTTGGGGAAAAACCTGGGATTGCTGGGTAACTGCTGCTGCCCAGAACACATCCAGCAGGATCAGCAGCCCTGGCATCGGCCGTGGATCTCCACATCCATCCACATCAGCCCCTGAGGAGCCTCCCCTGTGCTCAGGCACATGGAACAGACAACAAACACCACCAGGAAAGCGTCACCTTCTTTAATTAAGAATAGAAATACAAGGGAACATGGTTTTGTGTGTGGGTACTGCCAAGCAGCTCCGGGCTCTGCACTCCTCTGCCCTGGGGAGCTCCTGGCAGCCACACTCCAGCACCCAGGGCTGTGCAAATTCACACGGAACAACCCCAGAGCTCTCCTTGGCCTCCTCTCCCTCACGCAGAGGTGGCACCAGCACGGAGAGGACAGTCTTTGTGACAGGAGCAGGGGAAAGGCAGAGCAACGGGTGTATTTACAGATGGGAAACATTTCAAACACAGCATTTCTGTCCCAGGAGCAAAGCCAAGGGTTTTCCACCCAAAAGCAGCACTGGAAAACCACCCGGGAGCCCCCGGCCTTGTCACGCTTGTCGTGCCTTCTTGTTCTTCTTCTTCTGCTCCTTGAGGGCAGCATCGTGAGCTTTCCTCTTCTCAGCCAGTTTGTTGGCCTGGGGAGAGACCCCCAGTGAGGGCAGGACAGGGGCTGCAGAGCCCCGGTCCCACCAAATGCAGAGAACGGACCCCATGCGCCAGGACCAGGGTGGGATATGGAGAGCGGCTGCAGGAGCCACGGCCCTGAGGGGGCACAGGGAGCTCTGCCAGCCATGGGGCAGCCTGGGGACACTGGGAAGGACTTCAACACCCACACCAGGGACAGGGAGGAATGGAAGAATTGAGTGGGTTTGGGAAGAGCCCAGCCCAGGATGTAGGTGGGAAGCCCCGTCTCCGTACCTCGCGGATTTTGCGCTTCTTCCCAAACATGATCTTCTTATAGAGGTATTTCTCCCTTTTCTTCATCATCATGATGGCCAAACGCTTCTCCTCGCTCTGCTGCTCCTGCTCCAGGCGCTGCTTGTCCTCCACCCGCACCTTCCCTGCTGTCACCTTCACAGGAAGCACCTGTGGGGAGCCAGGGAGCTCAGGATACTGGGAACCCCCCTCCTTCCACAGGGATAGCCATTTCCAGCCCTTCTACTGGAGGCCAGGGAAGAGCCACAGCTCCCTCTGGACCTGCAGTAGGTCCTGGCAGGGATGGGAGCTGCAGGTCATGACTGTGGGGCCAGCAGGGAAGTGTTCCAGGTCAGGCTGGGTGGGGCTTGGAGCAACCTGGGACAGTGGAAGGTGTCTCTGCCCATGGCACAGAGTGGAACAAGATGAGCTTTAAGGTCCCTCCCAATCTAAACCATTCCATGATTGCCTGAGTGTCCCAGGGACCCCAGGACAGGGACAGCCCTCAGCAGGGACGGTGACACCATATCTGCCTCAATGGGCTCCCACCTTGTTGCTCTGGGTGCTCTGAGTCTTCTGCTCCTCCATCTTCTGTAATTTCATCTCCTCTTCTTTTTCAGACTCATCTTCCTCTTCCTCCTCTTCTTTGTCATTGTCACCTTCCTCTTCCTCCTCTTCTTCCTCCTCCTCCTCTTCACTCTCTTCCTCTACAAGGAGACACCACCGTTACCCCCGGGATGCTCCGGAGCAGGAACAGCCCAGCTCCCAAACTCCTCCGAGGGCTCCCAGCACCTGGATTCTCTCCCCTCTGCAGGGCCAGCAGCTTCAGCTTCTCGGGAGGGACGTAGTCACCCTCCTTCTCTGTCACGAAGGGCGAGAGGTGCGGGGGCAGCAGGACCCCAGGGAAATAATCGGCCACGGGCAGGCACAGCTTGGCATTCACCGAGTCAAAAACCCACTGGGGCTGCAGGTAGTACCTGGGCGAGGCAGAGGGGTCCCACCTCAGGCTCTGGAGGCCATGGGGCAGCTCTGGGATGGCTGTTCTGGGGAGGGCCCCCCTGCCTCACCCACCTGCCAACCACCTGCTTGTCCACACGGGGCCGGTCGATGATGTGGTGGGTGATGGATGGGTCGGTGGCATCGTAGGTGGCACCGATGCACAGGGACTTGTCCCAGGACACCTGGCCACCGAAGCAGCTGAGGGCAAAGCCACCAGGGAATCAGGCTGGCAGGTGGGACCCTCAGGGTCACCTCACCCGCAGGACATCGGGTGGGTTGGCCCCAAAAGTCCGGCCGGAGAGGCTTTTGGGGGGAGGCCAGGGCTCTCCTGGCCACCACGCACCGGATGACGAAGGCCAGCGGCTCCCGGGGCACCTCCCTGTTGAGGAAGAAGCGCAGCCCCTCAAAGAGCTTCTTGTGCTTCTCCAGAGCCTCCTGCTCCTTCTTCCTGGCATCCATCTGCTCTGCTGTTTCCTGCTCGGAGCAAAGCCCTCAGCCTCCTCCCCACCCACAGCCCCTGCCAAGCCCCAACTGGCAAAGGGGGGTCTCAGGAGCTGTCCCTAAACCACCAGCCTGAGCATAGGACAGGATCCCCCAAGGCCAGGGATGAACCCCCCAGCAGGGTCTTACCCCCTCCACTGGGAATTCATCTATCTCCACCTCCTCCTCGTGGGCTGGAGCCACAGCCCGGGCCAGGCTGGCACTCAGAGCCGAGAGCCTCTGCAGGGAGAAGACACAGAGTCACATCCAGGGGGTGGGAAAAGGAACAGCCTCAGTGGGGGAAGGGGATTTCTCAGAGCAAGAGGCCAGAAGAGCCAGGGCCCGGACAGAATTCAGCCTCCTCCAGGCACTGTCCCCAGCATGGGGCTCTGGAGGGTCCCCGGCCATGCAGGGGGAGGCCGGCGGTGCCCGAGGCCGAGCCCAGCTCTGCCCTACAGAACAGGGAGTTTGGGATCATCCCCCTCCAACCTGCAGGAATTTGGGTCTGCCCCTTGGTGCCACACCAGGAGGGCTGTGGGCAGGACATGAGTGCCACACAGTGTCCCCACGAGTCACAGTGCCAGCCGTGTTGCTCACCTCCAGGTAGCTCTCCGAATCCATGGCGTACTCCTTGCCCTCCGCAGGCTTCAGCTCATCCTCAGCCTGGCTGTCGATCTGGGGAGGAGCAGAGCTGTGGAGGCAGCTCCCGAAAACAGGGACCCCAAAAATCCCTCATTTCCACCCCCCCTTTCCCCTGATCCAGGTTGCCCCCACCCCAGGGTGGGATGGGTGGTCCCCACAGTGACCCCAGAGTGGGGGGAGGCCTCACCTTGGGGGGGTAGACCAGGTTCAGGGATTGGTAGAGGCGGAAGTTGACGAAGCCCAGGAGGGTGGTGTAGAACTCGGTGAAGGTGGCCATGACCCGGTAATCCACGTCCGTGGGGTGCTGGTGGCACACGGGATGGGATGAAAGACCCACCCTGTAGGGACTGGGGCTCATCCCACCCACAGGGAGGAGGATCACATAACATCCCCATTTAGGAAGGGACCATCCAGTCCCACCCCTGGGCATCCCTGGCAGCGCTGTCCAAATGCTCCTGGAGCTCTGGCAGCCTCGGGGCCGGGCCCATTCCCTGGGGAGCCTGGGCAGTGCCCAGCACCCTCTGGGGGAAGAACCTTTCCCTGAAATTCAGCCTAAAGCTGCCCCAAACACAGAGATGTCACAGCCATCAGCAGACCCTGGGCAGGGAGAACTCTGCAGGGTCCTGCTGCCATCCCTCCATGCCTGGATACAAGGAACACTTCATCCCATCCTGGATGGAGACCTTGGGGTTTGGTCCAGGGACTCCAGTGCCTCAAGATGAAGAGTGCAGGGTATGGCAAAGCTGGACAAGAGCAGGACAAGGGGGAATGGCTTCCCACTGCCAAAAGGCAGAGTCAGATGGAATTTTAGGAAGGAATTCCTCCCTGTGAGGGTGGGGAGGCCCTGGCACAGGGTGCCCAGAGAAGCTGTGGCTGCCCATCCCTGGGAGTGTCCAAGGCCAGGCTGAACATTGGGGCTGGGAGCAGCCTGGGACAGTGGAAGGTGGAATGCCCCTTCCAACTGAAAACACTCCAGGTTTCTGTGATTCAGAACCACAAAACCACAAAGCCTCAACCCAACCGTGCCCAGCCCTGGAAATCCCGGGAGTGAATGCAGAGAGCCCTGCCTTACCCAGGACCTCCTGCCAAGGCCCAGGGGAAGCTCTCCCAGCACAGTGGGGACCTCCCCTTGCCCTGCTGCCTGGGGGACACAGCAGAATCCACCTGCTGAGGCTCCAGATCTGGTTCATCCCTTCCCTCTGCTCCACCAGCCTCGTTCCTGCAGGTTAATCTTTAATGGCTGATAAAGGAGCACATCAATAACTGAGGAGATGAGTAACTGGGGAGACTGGTACAGGCAGCCTCGGGTTATACCGAGGTGACAGAGGGGCAGTGTCCCCACGTGCCTCCCGAACCAGGCCCTGTGACCTCCCCACAGGCTGGGCACAACCTTGGCTGCTACAGGATGGTCCCTTGCCCCTTCCCTGGCGATCCCCCAGGCCCTTCCCAGGTACTCACGTCATGGGCGAAGGTGTAGGGGGTGATCCAGGTGATGGGCTGCCCCAGCACTTCTGCCTGGTAGTAGATGCCCTTGATGGAGAGGAACACCTGGCAGGACAGAGCAAAGGCTCAGCAGGAGGAAGGCTGCAGGGTCACTGTCACCCCTTCCTGTGGCAGGAGGTTCCTCAGGGAGTGCCAGATCCCAGTGGGATCTGTGATCTGCCATCCTGATGCCTTTTCCTGGTCTTAAAATCAAGAGTCAAATATGGTTAGAAGGGGAAAAAGGGGTTTTACCTTGGGATTTATTTAAAGGATCCTTAGGTGCACCATGTCCAGGGGGAATGCACCTCCCTGCACCCTGCAGTGGCCACACATGATGGATCAGGTATGACATTACAGGTGTCACTAATTAGCATTTCTATCAAAAATTCCCCAATGAGAGGCTCCAATGAGCCCCCCTCCCCAAGGAACCTTCCCCTGGATGGTTCTATCTCAAGTTACAAAATGTGTTCTGGAGAAGCCCTTGGGCTCTGGGCACACTGATCCCTCACTGCGACGCTTCTGAAATGTTCAGTCTCCCAGCCTGGCAAACAAGCCCAAGAATTCATGCAAAAAGCACCAAGAATACAGAAATTGTAAAGAAGGTCTAACAGGGGTATAAAAGAAAAGACAAAAATCATCCTGGCATCAATCCCAGTGCCCAAAGCAGCCTCCCAGCCCCACCTTGCGCAGAGAGCGGGAGGCGATGACGTAGTTCTGGAACTCCACGGCCAGGCGCCGGCACAGCTGGATGGTCTGCACGTGGCACTTGCCCGTGCGGGGGAACGTGGAGAACAGGAAGCACATGGACAGGGCATCGTCCAGGTCCCGCAGGGCATCGATGAACGTGGGGTACCTGCGGCCAGGGGGGGACAAAGGGGGGTCACGGGCAGCCCCGGAGTCCTGCAAGAGCTGCTGGGGCTGGGGGAGACCCTGAGTGAGAAAGGAATGGGAACTGTGGAGCATCCACATCCCAGCAGAGCTGGACAGAGGAAGATGGAATATCCTGATTTAGGAAAGGACTCATAAGGATTATGGAGTTTCCTCCCTCCTGTGTCCCCTCCTTGCTTGCTGTCACCTTGGCAGGATTAACCCTCCCCCAGCCCTCTGAGGAAATCTCCCCACAGGGAGAGCAGGGGAGTTCCCAGTGTTCTCCTGGAGCCAGCCAGGATGGCTGCACATCCCCGGCTCTCTCACTCCCTCTCCTCCAGCCCAGAAACACAAAACTCCATCGATACCTCCAGAAATTACACACGAGGTGGATTCCCAGAGAGGGATGGATACAGTGACGGATCAGGGAACCCCAGGATGGCTGGGGTTGGAAGGATCTTAAAGCCCATCCAGTGCCACCCCTGCCATGGGCAGGGACACCTCCCACTGTCCCAGGCTGCTCCCAGCCCCAATGTCCAGCCTGGCCTTGGGCACTGCCAGGGATCCAGGGGCAGCCACAGCTTCTCTGGGCATCCTGTGCCAGGGCCTGCCCACCCTCCCAGGGAACAATTCCTTCCTCATTTCCCATCCATCCCTGCCCTCTGGCAGTGGGAAGCCATTCCCTGTGTCCTGTCCCTCCATCCCTTGTCCCAAGTTCCTCTCCAGCTCTGCTGGAGCCCCTTCAGGCCCTGCAAGGGGCTCTGAGCTCTCCCTGGAGCCTTCTCCTGTCCAGGTGAGCACCCCCAGCTCTCCCAGCCTGGCACCAGAGCAGAGGGGCTCCAGCCCTGGGAACAGTTCTAGGTCCCCCCTGTGCTGGCCCCCAAAGTTGGATGCTCCAGGTGGCTTCCCCAGGGCTGTCTCACCTCTCCTTGACGATGTGGTCGAGTTTGTAGGTGGGTTTGTTTTCCTTCAGCCGCTCTACAGTGCCCCACTCGCTCTTCCCGTACGCCTTCCGGAGCTTCCGGACAAACACCTGGGGGGCCAGGGGGATGAGGGGGCTCTGTGGCACAGGATGTGCCCCAGGGGCCCCTCGGGTGGGATAATCACCTTATATTCCCGGAATTTGTTGACGATGGGCTCGTGGAGCAGGAATTTGATGTCCTTGAGCAGGTAGAAGGTCCTGGGGGCGGTGGAGCCCTTGTTCACCTTCTTCTTGTGCTTGGGCTCGTGGGGGTAGATCCCCTTGAGGATGCAGAGACGCCTGGGGACGGGGACAGGGCTGGGACAGGGGGGCCACGGCAGCCCTGTGTCCCCTGGAACAGCCCAGGGCCTTCCCTTGCACAGGGAACCCCAAACTCGGCAGCCTGAAACCAGGGACAGTGCTCCACGATCCCAAGGAAAGGGCCACCCCAAGGGCCACCCTCTCGGACAGGAGTCCAGGGTGCCCCACGGCCACCCCACACACCCACCTTCAGGACTCTCTGCTTCCCCAGGGGGGGCTGGGGGGTCCCAGGGGGTCGAGGGGGGATCAGTGGGGTGTGGATGAGCGGAGTTCAGCGGTGTGGGTGCCCCGGGGGAGGCAGGAAATCTCTGCAGGGGCTGAGTGCATTCCATGGAGGGATCCCGGGAGCAGGGGTGGGGTGTTGAG
>VXAC01006348.1:42760-71253 GCA_013399225.1 Rhipidura dahli
CGGACAGCGGCCACGAGCCCCGGGACCGTGACCGCGGCCAAAAGGAAGGGCCGGGAAAGGCCCGGTACCTTCTTCTTCTCCAGCCCGCCCATGGCCCCGCCGCCGCCGCCGCCACGTGCGCCCGCGCAACATAGGACCCCGCGCTGCCCGCGCCGCGCCTGCGCCCGGGGCAGGGCCTGAGCACACCGGAGCGGCCCCGCGCTGGGCACGAGGGCGGCGCGGAAACCAGGAAAAGCGCGGGCACCGGGAACAGCGCGGGCAGAACGAGCGGGGCGGGCGGGCGGCGGCAGGCGGGGAATCGGTCAGGCGCGCAGCGGCCAGCCCGGAGCCCTTGCAAGAGGGGTCCTGAGGCGCAGAGCACACTGGGATATTGCGGTGCAGAGTAGGGCATGCCGGGATATAACGGGGCAGGAGCTGCGCGGAGCACTCTGGGATATAGAGAGGCAGAGATGGCGCGAAGCACGCCGGGATATACCGAGGCCTGGTAGCGCGGGGCACGCCGGGATGTACCGGGGCGGGCTGCGCGAGGCATGCCGGGACATAATGCGGCGCCTGTGGCGTGGAGCACGTCGGGATATAGCGGGGCAGGGATGGCGCGGAGCACGCCGGGATGTGCCGTGGCGGGACTGCGCGGGGTATGCCGGGATATGAGGAGGCAGGAGCGGCGGGTGGGGTGCCGGTCAAACGCCGGGGTCGCGGCCGGCGGGTCCCTGCCCGAGCCCGGGGGTGCCGCTACCCTCCTGTGCTCCCTGGTGCCGCGGCTCCGACCGCAGGGCACCGATCTGGGGGGTCCCCAGCCTGCGGGGCCCACAGCGGGGCGGGTGGTCGGGGAACACCCGGGCACGGCGGGTCTCGGTGGCAGGAGGGGCTCCAGGCCCGACCCCGTGCTCGGGTGTCCCCAGGCTGACGGGACCTGAGCCCCAGCGGTGCCCCGGAACCCCCTCCTGAGCTGGGGGTTTTATTTTTGCGGCTCAGGAGTTCACAACTCCCCCCGGCAGGGGGGCTTTACCTCTTGGAGCTGAGAACCCCCACACCGCCCCGGCTTTGGGGATTTAGTTTTTGGAGTTCGTCCCACCTACCCGCCTGTCTCGGCTCGCGGGTGGGGCTGATTATTCTCTTTTCCCAATTAAATCGTAGTTCTAGGCGAGCACGGAAATTCTCGTTTCCAAAGGGGCCGGATTTGGCCGGGTTTCATCCCTGTCTATTTTCGGGCTGTGACCGCCCGTGTTGACCCGAGCAGCGGCACCTCGGGTCAGGCTGGCCCGGGCAGGGTGTCCCGACCTGGCCGGGGGTGCCCCCGCTGCCCTGGGCTGCGCCTCAGCCAAAGTTCTGCCCCGTTTGTGCTGACTCGGCCCCGGCGTGCGGAAACGGCCTCTCGCCCCACCTTCCCGTGCTGTCCCCGCTGCCGGCCCGTCCCGGCTCATCCTGCCGCTCCCGGCTCATCCTGCCGGGGCTGTGCCGAGCTGTGCCAGCCCCGTGTCCCCCTGGCCCGCTCCAGCATGTGGCTGCCGCTCGTCCTGCTGCTGCTGCTGCCCGCGCTCCTGCCCGCCCAGTGCTGCGGTGAGTGCGGCCCCGGCCCCCCGAACCTGCCGGGGACCCCCGCGGCCCGGGGGCTCGCCCTGAGCTCGGGGGTCCCCGAGGAGCGGGCCTTGGGGGTGATCAGTCCAATCTGCAGCCCCTGGGGAGGGCGGCGACTCGTGAGAGCCCTCGCTGCTGAATTCTCCGGGGCTCAGCTCCCCCCAGCCCAACCCTGCAGCCCCTTTGCCTGTCCGGAGCCAGCCCGTGCCCAGCCCCACACGGGTCCCTGGGGACAGGGGTGTCACCCTTAACCCCCTGCCACCCCCTCGGGCTCTCCGAGCTCCCGCTCCACGCCACGTCTCTTTGTTTCTTCCTCTTTTTTGGTGGGAAATCTGGAGGTTATGGGATTTGGGGGGGGGACGCGAAGGGTATGGGGTGCATGGAGAGGTGGGTTCTGGGGGTCCATCTCCACCGCGGCCCCACACAGCTTTGGGGGGGCTGTGGAGCCGCAGGGCCGTCCTTAGCGGGGGGTTCTTGGCCCTCTCCTGGTTCTCTTGGTTCCCCCTCACCTGCGCTGCCTCTCCCGGGCCGGGGCAGAGCCCCCGGGGGGCTCGGTGGGCGCCGTGCGGGCGCTGAGCGCGCAGCTGCTGGGGCTGGCGGGGGACCCCGCGCGGGACCCCGACCCCGCCGTGTACCTGGCCCTGCGCCTGGCCCGTGACCACGACCCGCGGCTGGAGCAGCGCTACCTGGAGCGGCTGCAGGACGCCTTCCAGCACCCCTACGGCAGGTGGGTCCCCGGGAGGCCCCCCACGGGCCTTTGGGGACGCCCCTTTCCCCCATGCTGACGCCCTGTCCCCGCAGGAGCCTGCAGGCCCACGGCCATTCCCGGGATGCTGAGCACAGCACGTACGTAACGGTGTCCCGGGGTCCCCTGAGGGCAGGTGACACCTCGGGCGGTGTCCTGGGAGGTGACCGGTGCCTTGCAGGAGCGCGGCAGAGTGGCCGCACACGGGGCGGCTGGCGCTGTACCTGCTGGGGCTGCGGGCTACCTGTCCCCCACCCGGTCCCCAGCGCTCGCTGGTGACGTGGCTCAAGTACTACCTGGAGGAGGACTGGACAGGTGAGAGAGTCCCTGTGGGGTGGCACCCACATGTCCAGCCGTGGGACACAGGCTCGTCCCGGTGACACCACGCGTTGTCCCCAGGCTCCCGGCGGCACGGCCACCCCCTCACCAGTTACTACCAGTACGGGCTGGGCGTGCTGGCGCTGTGTGTGCACCACAAGCGGGTGCGGGAGGAGGTGATCCGGCGGCTCCTCACGGCCCAGCATCATGGAAGGCTCGGGCACAGTGGCAATGCCGTGGGTAAGAGCCCTTGGGCACAGGCGGTGGCATCCCAGCGGGTATGTGACCCTGCGGTGACACCGGGGTGTCCCTGCAGACACGGAGGCTGTGGTGGCACTGGCCTTCACCTGCCTGGAGCGGAGGAGGTTGGTGGGGACCGAGCTGGCGGCCGAGCTCCGGGCGGCTGCACACAGGGCCAGCAGGAGCATGGCCGAGGCCCAGGGTCCCGACGGCATCATCGGCAACATCTACAGCACCCCGTGGGCCCTGCAGGTGGGTGTCACCTGAGGGGACATCCGGGCTGACACTGGAAATAGACAAGGGGGGAAGTGGGGGCTGCAGATGTGGGTGTGGGTGCAGGGGCAGATATGGGTGCCCAGGCAGAGGCAGCTGCTCGGGGCAGGTGATGCTCAGCAGTGCAGTGCCCAGGTACCCAACCCTCCTCCCTCTTCCCACCACCCCCATCCCTCCCTGTCCCAGGTGTTCCTGGCCACGGGCACGTGCCAGGCGGAGCCGGCGTTCGGCCAGGCCATGGCTGCGCTGCTGGAGAACCTGGAAGCCTTCGGCACCGCCGCCACCATGGCCCAGGTGCTGCCGGTGCTGCACGGCCGCTCCTACCTGGACATCGCCTCCATGCACTGCCAGGAGGAGCCGGGTAGGAGCTGGGGGCAACTGGGGTTGGGGTCAGTGCTGGTGCCACCACAGCAGTGCCTGGGTGTCACCCGTGCTTTGATGGCTCTTCAGACACGCTGACCCCCATGGACATCGAGCCCCCGACTGAAGTGCTGGGGAACAAAACAGTGCAGCTGGTGGTGGAGTGTTCCCTGCCCTGGTGTTACGAGCTCCGGCTCTACGACCGCCCGGTGCCCGTGCCTGCTGCTGCCTCCCTCCTGGACGTGCTCTGGGCGGCTGCTGCGCTGGAACCCAAAGACTTCAGGTACGTGGGGGTCATGCTGTCCTGGCCACGTGTCCTGCACCTGCGCCACGGGCTCACACCAGTTCCCACTGTCAGCATTGCCGAGGCCCGACCCTCACCCCATGACCCCGCTGTCCCACCCCCCAGGTTCCACACCCAGGACACCCCCCAGGGCCCCTTCCTGACCCAGGTGCTGGGGCTGGAGGCCCGGCAGGACAAGCGGAACTACTGGCAGCTCCTGACCGCACCCAACACCCCTCTGCAGATGGGTGAGTGGTGGATGGGGATCCTTGGGGAGGTGGCCAAGGTCCCCCACAGCCCCATGGCTGCTGTCCCGCCCTGAACCACTGTCCCTCTCTCTGCAGGTATCGCCGACTACAGACCCGAGGATGGGGAGACCCTCATCCTGCGCCTCAGCGAGTGGTAGGGGGTGGGGGGTGATGGCAATGAAACCCCCACTGAGGGCACAGGACCTGCCAGCTGGCTCCCTGCCTCTTGCTTTCCGTGGGCCAGCATCCCAGATGTGCCCGGGGCAGGGGGAGGGGACACAGGCGACACCCCGTATCCTACGGGTGCAGTGGCACGGGAGCAGACGGACCAGCAGCTCCTTCAGCCCTGGTCCAACTCTAAATGGGGCAGGCGGCCGCTGGGAGCAGCCGTTTCTGGGGTGTCCAAAGCATTTTTGGGGTGGGCAAAGACTGGGGGACTTCGAGTCAGTGCTGTTCATTCTCAGTAGAGACCAGCTGGGATCCTCCTCCTCTGTAACCCCTGCGGGTACTGAGCCCCCACTGTCCCAGGGCTCGGGGAGAGCGGTGCCCGAGGGTGATCCCCACTGTGCCCAAATCTGCGTGATCCCCCTGGGAGTTTAATCCAACCCCCAAAATCACCGGGGCAGCAGCGGTGTCGGGGCGGGCGTTTCCCGTTGGTTTGGGGTCGGGGGCGATGGCGCCGGGCGGGGGCTGGGACGCGGCCTCGCTGTCACCATGGAGCCACCGCATGGTGCTGAGGGCCGGGGATGCCCAGCGGGCCCCGCCGCACGGGCGGCATCGCCGGGCGTGTCCCCGGTGCCCNCAGCATCGCTGTCACCGGCACCCATCGCGGGGCTCTCGGGAGGACGGGGCAGAGCGGCGAGGGGCGGCAGGAGGCAGCGGAGTCGGTGCCCATGTGCCCGCGGTCGCGGCGGGGCGATGAAGCCGCGATGAGCACGGCGGGCGAGGGCGCCCCGCGGCCCTGGAAGCCCGACCCAGGGCAGGCGGACGGGGGGCGGCCGCCGGGGCCGGCGCTGCCGCTGACCCTCAGCGTGCTGGCCTGGCTGGGCACGGGCACCACCATGGCCGGCCTCAACAAGTGGATCTTCGCGGCGCACGGGTTCCGCTACCCGCTGCTGCTCTCGGCGCTGCACATGCTGTCCGGCGTGGCCGTGGGCTACCCGCTGGGCTGGGCTCGGGCACCGGGCCCCCGGCCCCGCGCCAGGATCTACCTGCTCAGCCTCACCTTCTGCACCAGCGTGGCCCTGGGCAACCTGGGCTTGAGCTACGTGCAGCTGGACGTGGCCCAGGCCGTGGCCACCACCACGCCGCTGGTGACGCTGGTGCTGGGAGTGCTGGGGGGCCGGCGGCCGCACCCGCTGCAGTTCTGGGCCATGGGGCCGGTGTGTGCCGGGGCCGCCTGCAGCATCGCCGGCGGGCTCTGCTTCTCCCAGCCCGGCTGCGGCTTCCTCCTGGCCGCCACCGTGCTCCGCGCCCTCAAGTCCATCCAGCAGAGTAAGTGCCACCTGTCCCTGTCCCTTTCCTGCATGTCCGCCTGCCCCTGGCACGGCCCCGTGGGCACAGGGGGTGTTGGTGTCGCCTCGGTGTCACCCCGGTGCTGGGGGTTCTCCTTGCTCACCCTGCCACCCGCTGCCCACCCTGCTGTCACCCCAGCCCCAATGCTACTGCACCCTATCACTGGTGTCGCCCCAGTGCCACCCTTGTTCTGGTGACACTCCCCGCCCACCCCGGCCTCAGCGTCACCCCGTGGTGACCACTGTGGTGGCACTCTGGCTCCCAGTTTCACACCAGCCACAGTGCCACCCCATGCCTACTCTGTCGCTGGTGCCACCTGAGAGCCACCTTTGCCCCTCTCAAGGCTGTGTCGTGCTTGTGGCCCTGAGGTGACCTTAATTTGTCAGCGATGACACCATTAGTGTCCCTGTGGTGTTCTGGGGCCCTGGGGCGTGGCACAGGGTCACCCAGCCTGTCCTGTCCCTGTCGGCTGCAGCACTCCTTGCAGTCCCCCTTCCCGGGGGTTTTGGTGGCCTCAGTGCCACTCAGGCTATGGTGTCCTTGGCAAATGGCAGTGAGGAGCCAGCTGGAATGTTTTTGGCTGGCAAGGGAGCATTTCCACCAGAGCTTGTGACTCAGGGCACCGCAGGGATGGGCCCTGGCATGGGGCCCTGTGCCTGCCCCAAGGTGCCCATGGCTGTACCGGGGTGCTGTGGCCCCCCAAGGGACACCACTGGTCATTGTGCCAGTGTCCTGTCACCTTTTCAGCCTCAGTGGGACATGGACAGTGGCCCCTGGGAGGGTAAGGACATGTCTGTGTGTGGCAGCCAGCCCTGCTGTGCCTGCTGTCCCCGCTGTCCTTGGATGACCCGGAGCGGGGGACATGGGGACAAATGCTCCAAAATGGGCTGGGAAAGCTGCCCTGTCCAACCCTCCCTGTGGCACCCTGACCCCCAAACCCAGGCACCCTTGAAATCAGACACCCTCTGAATCAGGGCATCCCCAGAGAGGGACACCCCCTGAACCAGGGCACCCCTAAAACAAGGAATCCCAGAAATGAAGGATTCCTAAATTCCTGAACAGAGACACATCCAAACCTGGGAACTTCCAAATGGGACCCCTCAAACCAGGGCATGGAAGCCCATGGAAGGAACTGCTCTCCCTCATTTTCC
Organism: Rhipidura dahli; assembly: GCA_013399225.1. Classification (NCBI taxonomy): domain Eukaryota; kingdom Metazoa; phylum Chordata; class Aves; order Passeriformes; family Rhipiduridae; genus Rhipidura; species Rhipidura dahli. Next base: position 49,472 of record VXAC01006348.1, read on the forward strand.
CCTTCCTAGTGACATTTGGGATTTCTTTGCTGCTTGGACCTGTGTTGGTGGTTGTCTCCTGTGGGTGCTGGGTGTTCTTGTGGTGGGTGGGTGTCCCCATGAGATGTCCCACTGATTGTCCCCTGTCCCCCCAGGTGTGCTGCTGCAGGAGGACCGTCTGGATGCACTGTCCCTGCTTGGCCTGACGTCCCTGCCCAGTTTTGTGCTGCTGTTTGGGGCGGCCGTGGCGCTGGAGCTGGGTCCCTCGTGGCAGGGCATCCTTCGCCCCGACGCCGCGCTCTGGGGCTGCGTCCTGCTCAGCTGCCTCGGCTCCGTCCTCTACAACCTGGCCACCTCCTGCCTCCTGTCCCTCACCTCAGCCCTCACGCTGCACCTCCTGGGCAGCCTCACCGTGGTGGGCAACCTGCTGCTGTCGCGGCTGCTGTTCGGCACACGGCTGGGCGCGCTGGGCTACGCCGGCGTGGCGCTGACGCTGGCAGGGATGGTGCTGTACCACCAGCCCCGGCTCCTGGCCGCCTGCTGGGGCCTGCGTGGGCTGCGGCGGCACCCACGCCACGAGTAGGGACCCGTGGGGGGGTTGGGGCCAGGAGGGCTCTGGGGGAGTGCTGTGCACGTGTGTGCCAGTGGCTGTGACTCTGCACATGTGTGCCAGTGTGCACACACAGGTGCTGAGGTGCACAGTGCTGTGCCACACGCGTGTGTCTCTGCATGGCTGTGTGCTCGTGTGTTTTCTGGTGAGCCCAGATGTGAGTGTACACATCCTGCTTTGCACAGTGTCCGTGTGTGCTGGTGTGCCCAGCACTGTGCACACGGATGTGCTGGTGTGCACACGTGTGTTGAATTGCACCCTCTCAAGTGTGAGTGGGTCTGTGCACAGCTCTGTGTGTGTGGGTGCGCGCAGGCTCTGCGGGTGTGAGCGTGGCTTTGTGTGGGGCACGCCTGTGTTGCTGAGTGTGACGCTGCACATGGTGTGCCCAGCTCTGTATGCACGTGTGTTAATGTGCACACGTTGGTGTGCACAGGCTCTGCATGTGAGCAGGTCTCATTCTTGTGGGCACATGTTCATTGGTACAGACTGCACATGTGCGAGTGTGTGTGTGGCACTCGTGTGCTGGTGTGCACAGCTCCGTGTGGGTGTGTTGCTGGCAGGTACCGCTGTGCACAGGGGCTCTGTGCAGCTGAGCAGGTACCTGTGTGTGTGCACCGGCTCTGCACGTGTGTTCCAGTGTGCACACACAGGCTGGGCACGCCCAGGGATATGGCTCTGGATACAGAGTTCCATGTATTGGGCTGCTGTCCCACCTGGGAAAACTGATGTGTGTGTGTGTGTGTGTGTGTGTGTGTGTNCTGTGTGTGTGTGGGTCACTTCTGCGCTCTGCTGGCTGGCGTGGCCCTGGCTCTCTGTACACTCGGTTCTCGTGGCTGAACTCCGGGACGCCCAGGAGAGGGCGGGTGCGTGTCCCCTCTCCTGTCCCCATCCCCACCGTGTCGTGACAATCCCACGGGGCTGCCGGTGGTACTGCCAGTGTCGTCTTTGTCCCCACCGTGCCCTTGAGCCCCCACAGCTGTCCCCACCCCTCCCAGCTCGCTGCAGACTGGCATCCGTGGCAGAGATGGTGAGAGCCCAGCCGAGGGGACAGGAGCAGCCTGGGCCAGCTGCCATCGCTCCTGGACACTGCTGGGCTGTGACATGGGACAGTGCTGGGCTGTCACACAGCACGTGCTCACCATGGCAAAAGGACAACCCTATGTATGTGTGCCCTGGCACTGCTGCTGGGGTCTGTGGTGGCCGTTGCCACACTTGTATCTCTGCGCTGGGGCTGAAGGACCCAGCTCTGATTGCACTTGTCCCAAAATAAAGCTCTATTTTTGTTGTACTCCACCCTCGGCTCCCAGTGATCTCCTGGCCAAGAAGGAAGGAAGGGAGGAACACCCAGTGCAGGGATAGGAAGCTGAGGCATGGAAATGTCTCAGGATGTTCCAGCTCCTGGGAAAGCCTTGTCCAGTATCTCCAGCTCCAGCAGGGACAGCTGTGGTTTGGCAGCCCCAGGGCTGGCACTGGGACACCCCACAGGACACGGGAGGGATGTGGTGACATGGAGAGCAGTCACTGACCACAAGTGTCTGGAAAAGGGCTGGGAGCTATGCCCTGCCCTGGGGTGGCATGACGCTGGAGCATCCTGTCCCCTGAGTCATGGAATCATGGAATATCCTGGGTTGGAAGGGACCCACAAGGATCATCAAGTCCAGCTCCTGGCCCTGCACAGGACAGCCCCAGAAATCACAGCATGTGTCACTTGTCCTGCCCCTCTCCAGACTGGTGACTCACTTGAATGCACAAGCACAACCCCACTTTCCTGGAAAATCCCCGCTGGTTCTCACCCCCTTTCCCAAACAGTGATTTTTTCCATTATTAGGGCAGTGATTTGAGGCTGCTTCCAGCAGCACCTGAGGAACAGCTGTGAGGGGCACGTGCAGCAGTGAGGGGTGGGCAGCTCTCTGGGGTGTGCCAGAGTGCCACCGCTGCTGCCACCTTTGCCATGGTGCCCCAGGTGTGGCTGGAGTGGTGCCCATCCCAAGAAGGACACAAAGGGCCCGCAGTTACCAGCCAACGGCCCCTGCTCTGGCCAGGAGCCTGTTTGCTTTCTGGGCTCACATTTCAGAGGCTTTTTCATAGAAGGGAGTGTTGGAAGGGAGGAGTGAGACCTGCAAACTGCCACCCACGGCAGGCCTGGCTCAGGAGTCCTGAAGCTGAGCCTATCCCAGCCCCCTGACATTTGCTGGCACTGGGGTCTGCTCCGATCCTGGCTCCATCCATGGCTTTGCCTTTTCCACCTTGGATTCAGTGCCTTACGGTGCTCCCAGTGCCCTGCAGCTCCAGGGAGCATGGCCGGGTGTCCCTATGCAGTGGTGCAGGAGCCAGGCTGGCCGTGGGGGTCCCCAGGGTGGCATTCCTGCTGGGACTGGGGGTTGTGTTGCCCATGGAAAGCCTAGCAGTGGTTGGAGGGGTGGCTGGGTGACCCTCTCCGGGTATTCCAGGCCGTGATCTCAGCCTGGTGTTATCCCTCTGCTCCGGCCCCAGGAAGGATTGGGTTTCCCACCACAAAGTGACAGCTGCCCGTGTGCTGAGTCCAGTGCTGCTCTGGCCAAGCTGGATGAGGGAAAGGCATCCCAGCCCCAGGGTTTTGTGGGAGAGGAGCAGATGGGACCTTCCTGGAGAGCAGCCCCTGGCATGGAGCAGGACCAGCTCAGCTGGAGCAGGGAACAATGGGCACAGCCCTCCCATGGGCATGGGGAGGGGTGGCCCCTTGTGAGGAGGGGCAGCAGCAGGGATGGGGGGCATCATGGAATCACAAGATGGTTTGGGTGGGAAGGGAACTTAAAGGTCATCTCATCCCACCTCTGCCATGGGCAGGGGCACCTCCCACTGTCCCAGGATGCTCCAAGCCCTATCCAACCTGGCCTTGGACACTGCCAGGGATCCAGGGGCAGCCACAGCTTTTCTGGGCACCCTTCTCCCCATCCTCCCAGGGAACAATTCCTTCCCAATATCCCATCCATCCCTACCCTCTGGCAGTGGGAAGCCATTCCCTGTGTCCTGTCACTCCAGGCCCTTGCTCAAAATTGCCCTCCAGCAAGGAGCTCCAGGTGAAATGTGAAAGTCCAAGGTGGGAAAAACAAACCTGTGTCCAACAGGACAGTGTAGGTATGACATCCAGCCAGCCAGTTGCTCCTGGATCTGCTGCTGAACCACTGCTGAACCCTTCCTTGGAAGTGGCGATGGAACGTGCTGGGATGGCGCTGCAGCACGAGCAGCATGTGCCCACGCAGGGGAGAGGAAATCCAGGCTGGATTTACTGTGTGCCTGGAGGCACAGGGTGGAAATGATCTCTGTTTCAGAACAGGGATTAACTGTTGCCCTGGGGCCTGTCGGGAGCTCCGTGCTCCGGCACTGTGGGATTTGGGATCTGCAGCGGGAGGCAGCAGGGACAAACCCTTGCTAAGCTGGGCAGCCTGAGCCAGGAAATTATATCCTTCCGGGATATGCTGGGCTGTGCTCTTAAACCTACCACATCCCAGTCCTCAAACAGTGTCAGGGACTGTCCTGAATATGGAGCTGGAATTATGGCAAAGCCTGTTTTAAGGTAGATGTAGGAAGATTGCATTTTTCCTGGTAGGACAGCCTGGTCCAAAGAGCTGAGTACATTTGAAGCTGCCCAAATGAGACTGAAGGCCAAGAGATGGACAGGATGACCCCCCAGACTTCCAGCCCCACAGTCTCTACTCCAGCACCCAAAAATCCCCTCCACAGGCTTTGTCCTTAACCACTTGGAATCTTCACTGCTGGCTCTCTGTGTCACAGGCTCCTGCCCTGTGCTGAGCAGGCTCTTGGCTGAGTAGCTGAGTTTCTAACAGATGAAATCACAGGAGCTTAAAGACATTTTTTAAGTCATAGAATCAGAGAATCATGGAATGCTTAAGGTTGGGAAAGCTCTCTAAGACCACTGAGTGTTCTCTTGCCCCAGCACTGCCAAGGTCAGCACTACCCCATGTCCCCAGGTGCCACATCCACACATTTTTTGAGCATTTACAGGGATGGGGACTTCACCACCACCCTGGGCAGCCTGTTCCAATGCCTTACCACCCTTTCTGTGAAGAATTTTCCCCTAATATCCAACCTAAACCTCCCCTGGTGTAACTTGAAACCATCTCCCTTGTCCTGTCTCTTGCTCCCTGGAAGAAGAGCCCGATCCCCACCTGGCTCCAACCCCTCACATCTGTTTGGGCTGTGGAACCCCACCAAGGAATGGGGTTCTTCACAAGCAAGGAGCAGCTTGCTCAAATCATAAGACATGGAACGATTTGGGTTGGAAGGGACCTTAAAGTTCATCTCATTTCAATGCCCTGCTATGGGCAGGGACAATATTCATGGATCTCCCAAGACATCTCCTGGAAAACAGTTGTGGCAATCAGGTTGGGGAAGAGAAAGGGTCGTGATATCTTTGGGTGTCTCCCAAGCAGAGATGCTGGAGCCTGTGCTCTTCCTTCCCTCTCTGGAAGGCAGCAGATGACAGGACTTCAAGTTGCTGTCTCAAATCCCATAACTGTATCTGAGTTAGGAAAAACAAGTGTTGGTGACATTCCAAGTCTCCTGACTCACAGCAAGTTGCTGTCCTGCCTCAGCAGCACAGTTTGTGCTGGAATAAAACAACACTCCCTGAGCACGTGGTGGTCTCAGAGTCCCAGTCAGGGCCCTGGTACAAATGAGATGTGAAAACCGTGCTGATTTTATTTATAGTAAACTTCACTACTCATTGGGGTATCTCAAATCCTCTGTACTTTCAGCAGCGCAGACTTCATGTTCCAGTTCCTCAAATGTGAGTTTATTTTCAGTGCTCCAGCATGGATCTGGAAGAACTGCTGCTGGCTTTCCCTGGATTTAATGCCAAGAGGTCACAACAGCTCGTTTGTACTCAGAGCAGCAGCATTTCTCCTACTTCATTTCCATCAACATGGGGCACTATCCTGGCTGGAGAGCTAAGCATCCTGATCTGCTGATGCTGATCTTTGCACTGGCCTGACCCTGCTGCCAGGAGCTGCTGTTGGGCTCTGTGATGGGATGGCAGGATTTGACCTTGGAGAAAGCCATTGTGTGCTGGGCTGATTCCCAGGGTGGGCAGCAGGGGAGGGGATTCTGCCCCTCTGCCCCTGTGCTCCGGTGAGACCCCACCTGCAGAGCTGCCCCAGCCCTGGGGCCCAGCACAGGAAGGACCTGGAGCTGCTGGAGCCAGTCCAGAGGAGGCACCAGGATGATCAGAGGGATGGAGCAGCTCTGCTGTGAAGAGAGGCTGGGCGAATTGGGATAGCTCAGTCTGGAGAAGAAAAGCCTTTAGGGTGACCTAATTACAGCCTTCCAGTACCTGAAGGGAGCCAACAAGAAAGATGGACAGAGGCTTTGGACAAGGGCCTGAAGGGACAGGACAAGGAAAAATGGCTTCAAACTGAAGGAGAGTAGGTTTTGATTAGATATTTTGAAGAAATTGTTCTCTGGGAGGGTGGGGAGGCCCTGGCACAGGGTGCCCAGAGTATCTGTGGCTGCCCACACATCTCTGGAAATGTTCCAGGCCAAGTTGGATGGGGCTTGGAGCATGCTGGTCTAGTGGAAGGTGTCCCTGCCCATGGCAGGAGGTGGAACAAGATGAGCTTTAAGGTCCCTTTCAACCCAAACCATTCCATGATTCCATGATTCCAAGACTCCGTGATTCCGTGATTCTGTTCCCACTGGGGACATGGAGTGGTGCTCCATCAGGCCAAGCAGCCTGTGTGGATCCTGGCTGTCACTGAGCCCAGCAGCTGGAGATGCAGGTGGTGGGAATGTCCACCATGGGGACACGCAGGTGCTCCGTGTCAGGACAGAGGGTGGCCATTCCTCCAGGCAGACATCGAGGGCAATGCTGGTGCAGTGGGTGAAGGGCAGGAGAAGCTGTTGGAACCACTTTGTCACTGAGGTGGAGCTTGGAGGTGACATCTGATATTCTGCCTGTCAAGGTCACCATGACGACAACTGACCACCAACAGCAGAGACAGGGGGCCATGGAGGAGCAGGGCCGGACACGGCCTCGCATCACCATCTTCACACCGCCCCAGAGCCGGCAGATCGTCAGGCCCCGGTGCACGGCTGGGGGACCCTCACTGTCCTGGGGCTGGGGAACCCTCACACCAGGCTGGACTCTCATTGTCCTGGGGCTGAGCAGGGCTCACTGTCCTGGCGCTGGGGGATCCTCACACTGTCCTGGGGCTGGGGGGCCTTCACACTGTCCTGGGGCTGGGGAACCCTCACACCAGGCTGGGGGATGCTCATACGGGGCTGGGGGCCCCCTCACTCTGGGAGCAGGTCTGTGGGCCTCTGACACAAAGCCCTTTCTTGCCCAGAGCAGCCCTGCAGACTGGGACCTTGACTTGGACTACCCCCTGCCCACCTTAAGTGGCTGCACCAGTGCCCATAGGCTGCACGTCCTGGAGGAGAAGGTGAGGTCTCCTCTCCCCGGGACAAGGTTCATGGCCCCCTGTAGCACAAGGAGGCCTTTAGGACTTCAGCCTGCTGGATCAGGAGTGGGTACCAAGGCTCTTTCCAATGGTTGGGAAAGGTATTTGTTGGATTTGGGCCACCTCTGACATGAGTGGTTGTGCCTCCATCCTAACCTCAGGACACAGCTGTCATATCCTATCTCCAAGTTACCTGTGGTTTGGAATAAGCTACAGGCATAATTGGCCATGGACTTAACCTGGACTCAGATGTTGTTCCAATGATATCCTAGAAGAGAATAAATTTAGATGGGATACTGGGAAGAGATTCTTCCCTGGGAGGGTGGGGAGGTCCTGGCACAGGGTGCCCAGAGCTGTGGTTGCCCCTGGATCCCTGGAAGTGTTCCAGGACAGGCTGGATGGGGCTTGGAACAACTTGGTCTGGTGGAAGGTGTCCCTGTGGATTGAAGCAAGATGAGCTTTAAGGTCCCTTTCAACCCAAACCATTCCATGATTCTGTGATTATGCATATTGGAACTTTTTGCTTGGAGATAACCTTGGCCATGGTGAGGGATTTAGCGGGATGTGTCTCTTCCTGAAGACAAACACCGCTTTGGAGTTCTTTATTTCATGGTAGGAGAGTAGCAATAAGGTCTCATGTTTGCTCTCACAAAGGTAAAAAGTTTTGACGTGGCCAAAAAGAAAACTCATCGTCTCCACAAACACTTAATGCAGCAGTTTTTGAGAGAGCAGGAGAGAAAGATGGCGTTGAGGAAGAAGATGGAGGAACAGTTTAAGAAGTGCCTGGAAGTGTTTGATCGCAGGAATGGGAAGGTGCCAGGTCCCACCTCCCGTTTGCTTGCGGATGAAGCAAAGCCCTCGGAACAGGCAGGAGCTGCCGACAAAAAAGCAACCAGGAGACACGGCCAGAGAGCTCCTCCTGCAGGCCGTACCCCGGCTCCGGCCACGGCTTCCAGCACACAGGACCTTTAGGAAGCCAAGGCTGCTTTGACAGCAATAAACCAGCGCAATCACTCTGGTGTTGCTGCCCTTTTAAATCGACGGGAATGGGCTGGTTGGAGAGCCTGGGCTGGGAGGCAGCGGTGATGCAGCCGCAGGAGTGAAACGCCTCTTCAAAGGACTGCTCTCCTGTGAGGGAATGGGAAAGTGATGTGGAAGGGATGGAGTTTTTCCTTGGCTCGTGCCTTGGCGCTGGCAAGGCACTGCCCAGGCTCCCCCAGGGAATGGACACAGCCCCGAGGCTGCCAGAGCTCCAGGAGCGTCTGGACAGCGCTGCCAGGGATGCCCAGGCTGGGATTGCTGGGGTGTCTGGGCAGGGCCAGAGCTGGGCTGGGTGATCCCTGTGGGTCCCTTCTAACTCAGGATATTCCATGACTCTGTGTCCTGGTTTTTCAGCCACCTTTGCAGTGTTGGATTTCATAACATAAACCTTTCCTGCTTGAAATGAAGCTGCTTATTTTTTATGCTTCCCAGTGACCTTGAGGGAATAATTGGACCTTGGAAGATTGCTGTCACGTCCTCAATCAAGTGTTTCCTTCACTGAATTGAAAAATGCTCAGTACCTTCAAGCTGTGTCCCTCTGCTGGGATTTCTGGAGGGAATTCTCAAAACTGATGGGAAAGGCATAGCTCTGGCACCAGGACAGCACAGGCAAGACACACCTCAGTGCTCAAAAATCAGGAGCCATCAGGCCTTGGCAATGAATTCTCCATTTACTGTTAAGGTAACAGTACTTTAGTACTGTTAAGACTAAGAGTACTTAAGTACTGTTAAGACTATTATTTAAAGAAGCACAAAACTTTCCCCTAACCTCTCCACAGACACGATTCAGGTGCTGCAAGGCTCTAGAAACACTGCATGGAAAATCAGGATTTGGCACCTGAATTGGCTTCAAATCCCAGATCTATCAAGTCTTGCTTCTCCTGAGTATTTAAGGAACCTTCTTACTGTCTCTCCTCCTCCCACCTGTGATAAATCTGCCCTACATCCTTTCCTCTCCATGGACTCTTCCTTCTTGCTCTCAGTTTCTTCCTGATGGGTTTGTCCAGGAAAATGGGGATTGGCTGTTCACCAGGTGAACCGGATGATCTTTAAGGTCTCTTCCAACCCAAACCATTCCATGATTCACTGTGACAGCTGCTGGACAGAATAGGCAGGGAACATCTCTGGTCATGCAGGCACTAGTGCCAGGCTGGTGTCCACCTACACCAGCTGGCTTGGTGACTGAAACCCAAGAAGAGACGTATTGAGAGGAATAACAACAAAATGCCAAAAAGCAAATAATGCCAGAAGTTTTCAGAGAGGAGTCTGGAGGTTGTCACCCAGGGGTGACCTGCACTGGCCACCCCTGGGGCTTCCCTTGTGGGAAGATGCTGTGGGAAAAGGACTGGTTTAGAACCAAGCAGGACCCTGCACACCCTGCACACCAGGAGAGTCCCCAAGTGGTTCCTGGCACGCAGCAGCACCCCGGGGGGAGCAGGAGATGAGTCCCCCTCCTTGCTGTGGAAGCAGAGGGGCTGCAGGGCTCTAACAGAGCTCCTCTGTGTGGTGGTTACAGAGCCCAGCCCCTCTGAGGCCCTCCCCGTCCTCCCCGTGCTGGGAAAAGCCTGTCACCAGTTTCTCCGGTCCCCCAGCTCGGTGCTGTCTTTGATCCCAGCATTCCCATGGCAGTCAGCCCTAGCATGCAGCAGCCCCCCTGCGATGAAGAGCCCCAAGCCTGGGGTGATGCCTATCCCCATTTGCCCTCTCCTTGCCACCTCCTCAGCCCTGTGGCCTTGAAGCCCCTTGGGCTGCTGGAGCTGGACTGTTCCTCAGGGCAGGCTGTGGGTGTTGGCACGGCCTGGGCCTGGCTCTGCAGGGCCGGGTGTTGGTGCTGGTCGAGCCCTGTGTGTTCCCACTCGGCAGAGCCAGGAAGCAGCCAGCTTTTGCCTGGGACATGGAGGTTGTGACTCGATGCTCATGGAATCACAGAATCATTAAATCTGGAAAAGCCCTTTGAGATCCTCAAGTCCAACTGTTCCCCCAGGACTGCCAAGGCCACCACTGACCCCTGTCCCCAAGTGCCACCTTCACAGGGCTGTTAAATCCCTCCAGGGATGGGGATCCAGCACTGCCCTGGGCAGCTGTGCCACCCTGACCACCCTTTCCATGAAGAAATATTCCCAATATCCAACCTGCTCCTCCCCTAGTCCAGCCTGAGGCTGTTCCCTCTCCTCCTGTCCCTGTTCCCTGGCAGCAGAGCCTGACACCCCCGGCTGCCCCCTCCTGTCAGGGAGCTGTGCAGAGCCACAAGGTCCCCCCTGAGCCTCCTTTGCTCCAGGCTGAGTCCCTTTCCCAGCTCCTTCAGCCGCTCCTGGGGCTCCAGCCCCTTCCCAGCTCCGTTCCCTTCCCTGGACACGCTGCAGCCCCTCCAGGGCTCTCCTGTCAGGAGGGCCCAGAACTGGACACAGGATTTGAGGTTTGGCCTCAGCAGACAGATTAGGACCAAACTCACACACTTTGGTTTCAGTGCCCTGACAGCCCCAGGAACATTTTCCTGTGTCACAGCTGCCCACAGCTCTGTGTCCCTCTGCACTCCTGCTCCTGTCACCCAGCTTCAGCCTGGTGCTCTCAGAGCCAGCCCAGCACCTCCAGCCCTCCCATTTTCTCCATTGGGTCCTTTGGCTCAGAGCTTACACCAACCCCACTACACTCGTCCCTTCAGCAAACTCTGTACTGCAGGGACTCCCTGGTTTCTCTGTGCCCTGCCTGGGCCTTTCTGACAGGCTCTGAGGGACAGGGAAGTGCAAGCTCCTTCCCACCTGTTCAGGATACGGATGCCATCATCCCACTGACAGCATGGTATGGGAATGAGGGAACAGCAGGCAAAGCTGCAGGCAGGATGTGGTCAGGGATCAGTTGGCCCTCTGGATTCCTCCAGGGCTTGGTGTGGTGCCAGCTCCATGTTCCCAGCAGAGCACAATGCAAGGCTGCAGCCAAAGGACGGTGGCAGGAGGGGACTGTCCCTGCAGTGACAGGTTGGGGTGCTGTTGCCTGCAGCAAGGCTTCATTGTGTGCTTCTGCTCTTTCACCATCATTTCACAATCACTTTAAATCATCCCCCTCCTTGATATCCCTTCCCAGGTCCCACGCAGGGGTGGGTGGTAGGGAGATGATTTGGGCAAACCAAGCTGGGGTGGATCATGGTTTTTCCAAGAGGATCGGCCAGCCAGTTCCCATGCTCTGAGCTCTGCTTCCCTTTGCTGCAGAAGAGCAGGATTCAGCACCTGGAGAGGGGTTTGGGTGGTGGGTGAAGCCAGCTGGGACCAGGGAAGTCTCTGGCATTCAGGTATCTGTCACAAAGTCCTGCTGTTGGAATGCAGCTGGACTCAGACTGTGTGCCCAGGCTCTACCGGGCGTCCTGGCTCTCCCTTCCCCACTCGGATGTGCCCCACATACTTTGGATTCTTGGGCACCTCTGGCTCAGGCAGTGATGCAGTCTGGTGGGTTTGGGTGAAGGGAATTGTTTGAGGATGGATCTGAGGTTTTTCTACATCCTGGATGAGGTGGGATTGACGCAGGTTTGGTGATGTTTCATCCAGCTCCCAAATTGACCCAGTTTTCTTCCTGGCTGAAGAGCTGCTGCTGGCCCGGAGCAGCGTGTGGAGCTGCAGGACAAGTCGGGGCTGCTCTGAACGTGTGTCATCACCCCCACCTCCTCCTGCAAGATGGGAATGTCTGTAATTATCCAGATCCAGGAGGGAGCAGCAGTGATCCACAGTCTTCCCTACTTCAGAGGAAGTTTGGACGCGACCCGTGGCTTTACCCTTTTCCTGTTCTCACCCTGGATGTCTGAAGGACTTGCTGTCCCTTTGAGCAGGCTGTGCACATTGGGACACAGGGGACTCTGGTGACAGTCACTGGCCAGTTGATCCCATCTCCAGGTCGTGGCTGTCAGAAATTCCAAGTCTGCATTTCTTGGAGAGGAGTGGCACATTTCAAACAAAGCAATCAGGACACTCCTCAACCCTGGAAAGAAAAAGACATTCTTTTCATGATGGATTTCATTGCCAAAATATCTGCAGGGCATCTGGCAGCCTTTCAGGGGGGTCAGGGATCCCTTCTGAAGTCCTTGTCAAGAAAAGCAGCAGCTCTCCATGTCTCAAGGGCTGTTCTCTGTGCTATGATGAGCTCTGTGAGGGACATACCCAATTCACAGTGCACCCCTTTGTAACCTCGAATCACAGCTCTGCTGTGCTTAAACCCCATGTCTCTCGATCATAGTACAGCCAGGAAATCACGGATCTTCTGGATTTAGATCCAGTGTGATCCCAGTTGCCAAATTAGAGCCTGAGAAGGTGTTCCTGGGCAGGTCACTGCTTTCCCTGGAGGCTATGGGACAGCCTGGCCCAGACTTGCAGTTCCAGCTGCCCCTTCGTCCCACAGTGGGCTGGACATGTCCCACCTTGGAGTGGACCCAAAACCAGGCTCACCCTCACACTCAGTCCCGGTGCTGATTCGAATCAGTCCTTTGGCTGAGCCACTCAGGGCAGGAGGGAACCCACGTGCAGGTCACTGCTCCAGCTAATGAACCTGCAGGAAAATGACCTGGGGATGCTGGATATGGTACCAGATATGGCCAGGTGGGCAGGAAGGCCAAGTGTCCCCTCATTTATCCTCAGCAGTGCCAGGCCAGAAAGCCCTGCCCTCGTGGTCGCACTACATCTCCCACCACCATTTGCTTTGTGTAGGGAAGCAGTTGGGAACGTGTGAGCAGTGGGCACTGCAGATTAATTCATGGACTCAGACATTCCTTGCACAGAAATAAAGGTGCTGCTCAGGCCAGGAGAGGCTGGGATCCAGGACAAGGCTGCCCATGAGAGCACGGCAGCCCCACCACTGCTATATGCCAGCTCCTGCCAGGGACAGAGCTGGCATCACTGTGAGCAGGGACTGGCATTCAGCATTGTGCCACGTTTCCTGCTGTGAACCAGCTCCTCCTCTCCCGAGGCCATCCATGTCACTGCCTGGGCACAGGGTGCGGGCACGGCCATCATGTACTTTTGCAGACGCCATTAACTCACAGGTAACCAATTAACTCAGCCTGTACAACATCAGCACCTTTATCAGCTGAGCTCCATTATCACTTTTATGGCCCTGTAAAACCTGTCACGTTAACAGTGCGGCTTAGGGTAACTCTCTGGTGTTCTGATGTTTCAGAACGGCTCCTTCGGGGCTCCTCGAAACCCACTGGGCTGACCTGCTACTGGCAGACATGACCTCGGGGGGATAAAGTTTATTCTTCGAGTTATTTGTCGTGCTTTCAGGAATACAGGGCTGGGTAGCCCCGAGCGAACGAGACGCCTCTTCCCGATCACCCTCATCCCTCACACCGCCACGGCAGCCATGACAGCCCCGCCCGTAACAGTCGCCGCTGCGGGCTCCTCATTGGACAGCGGCGCTGCCAATCAAACGATGGGGCGGGGCCAACAGCGCTACCCGTAAACCGCCGGGAAAGGTTCCGTCCCCTCTGGTCGCCTGGCAACGGGAGGCGCTAACGGCAGGATCGGGACCGGGACCGGGACCGCGACCGGGATCGGGATCGGGATCGGGGTCGGGATCGGGATCGGGATCGGGATCGGGATCGGAACTGAGTGCGCTGCAGCGGGTGGAGGTCACCCGCGGCCGGCATCCCCCAGTAACCGACTTCTGAGGCACCCCCGGGATGCCCCATGGCCGCTGGTCCCACAGGCCCCCCGGATCCTCCCGCACCGGCCCCCGAGCCGCCTGCCCCTCACACGGGGTCCTTCCCACCGGGAATCACCCCTCAGCCGGGGGTCCTGGGTTCTCCTGCTGTCCCAAACCCACATCGAGGGGACCCTTCACTTCCTTTCCTGTCGGGCTCCCGCTACAGCCGTCCCCATCCCCTCCCTCTCTCCTCCTCTTCCCCTGTCCCTGCCAGTCCTGCCAGATCCCCTCTCCCACCTCATCCCTCTGGCAGGGACAGGCCTGGAAGGGTAGAGGTTTCCCACAGAGGTTTCCCACTGGGAACCCTACCCTTCCCTCCAGGGTGGCCCCAGGGCTCTCCAAGCCCCTCTCCACACCCCTCTGGGGACTGCAGAGCTGCAGCTTGTGCTGCTCCACCTCAGCTGCTACTTAGAAGCTGTTGGGAGCTTCCTCCCCACCACCCTTCACAGCCAGGAATCCATCACTCCCTTCCCATGGGTGTTTGACAGCTGCTCTGGGACAGAGACCAACTCTAATCCACAACCCGATGTCCTGACCTGCCCAGACCCAGAGAGAACTCCAACATAATCTCGAACTCTCATGTTTTCCCAGATGACATTGTTTCTCTAATGCTGTCACCGTGTCTTCCTTTTAGAGAGGAAATCCAAGAAGGGAGATTATGTGACAGCAGCAGCACAGGGACCTCGATTTTCTTTCAGAATCTCACCTTGTGTAAGAGCTGCTGTGTCCTTTCTAAACCTCAAGCCACCCAGCCCACTGGTGTTTAACTGAATCCATGACAACAGGGGATCCAGCTGCATTCCAAGCATCCTTGTGAAGCAAAGAATCTTGGTGAAGGTCATGGCAACTCCCAGGAAGGCAGGAATCCCATTAAGTGTCATGAAGGTGCTAGATCCACGCCAGTTAAAGCCTGATAACACAGAGACAGAAAGAATCCTAACTGTCTTTGATGAGACCATTGTCAAGCTGGAGATCACCAGGTTGATCCCACGGATTATTGGCTCCCTGGAGAGGTTTGCTAGGATGCTGGGACCTGAGATCACAAGCAACCTTTTGGAGCTTCAGAGGCTTTCAGTGGAAATACAGGACCTGCTCGCCGACCCTGGAGATGAGGAGAGAAGGAGACCTGTGGAGCAACGCCTGAAATGTTCCCTGAGAAACACCCTGAGGCTCTTCCTGGACAACCCCTTGCTTTACTATGGACTGAAATATGAAGTTTGGGTGAGAGAGTCACCAGCTGATGTGTTTATCAAAGCCTTTAAGGAGTTCCGGGATTTCACGCTTGAGAGGCTCCTGACCAGTCCTGATGAAGAGAAGGAAAAGATTCAATTCATGAATGACATTTCCCTCCGGATTGAGAAAAACATGGAAACTATCTCAGCTCTACAGGCAGAGCTGGAAGCAGCCATCCAGGCTCGAGATGAGGAGGTATGGTCTTGTGGGAATGTGTTCTCAATAAAGTGTTACTGGAGCAAAACTTTGGTAACCAAAAACTGATCCCTTTATTGCAGTTCCTAAAGAGAAAGTTCCAGCAATCCTTTCTAAACCAGATCTTAAAATTAATATTTTTATTGCAAAACATAATGAAAAAGGCTTATTGCATGCTTGATTTTTTTAAAAACTCCTATTTGGCATGTTTTGAACCTGTTGTCACCAGCCAACTTAAACAACTTAAGTCCCTGAGTTCCAGAGGAGTGGCAGGACAGGCACAAACTGCTGTGGTGGTATCCTGGCAGGGTGACAGTGCCAGCTGCTTCATTCCCTGCTGCTGAAAGAATGAAAAGTCATTACAGGGAGGGATTGCTCTGATTAAAATCCATTTTTAATATCTCCTTTGTCTTCACTCTTGCTTAAAACCAACATTTCTGTGACTCCCAACTCTAACAGCTGCCTTGGAGCATTTGTGATTAATCAGTGATTATATGAATTACATGAATCTTTAATTTTATCTGCAGCTGAGGTGCAGATAATTGACTGGGTGCTTCCCAGGCACTTTCCCAGCCTGTGGGCTGTGCCAAGCCCAGAGCTCCTGACAATAATCCTTTGTTTTCTACCTGTGCTTCTCTTTCTCCTCCCTGCAAGAGGGGTTGCTGAGAAGGTTCTTTTGCCCTGTGCTCACTGCTGGCAGGGCCAAGGGCCTGCTTACCCCTTTCCCTCTGCTCCTTGGAGTTCTGTGAATCGAGACACTTGAGATTATGTGCAATTTGACAGCTTGTCCAGGACATGGTGAATAAATCTGTTTCACTGATCCCAGCTGGGGATCTCCCTCCCTGAGCTGTGTCCCCCAGACAGTCACTCGGAGTCTGATCCTCAGGGGAGCCACAGGGCTGCTCCAGGGAATCTGTTTTGGCTGCTCCTCAGGTGGCAGTGCCAGTGGGGCTCAGGGTGGTTTGTTCACTCTGTGCCTTTACTAAGAGGTTCCCAGAGGAGCCAGGGGAAGGTTTCCAAAGCTCCTGTTTAAATCTTAACTCTTCCCTCAGCTGGCAGTGGCAGGTCCTTGGTGCTACCCGATCAGGCCCCTGAGGGTCCCTTCTTGGATCTCCTCTGCCTTTACAAGGTTCTTTCTTCTCCTGTCCACCTTATGCCTCAGGGGCATTTCCCAAAGGTGTTCCTTTTGTTTTCTGGTCTAGGTTAAAATCAAGGACAAAAAGATCGAAAGCCTCAAAGCCAGCATGGAAAATCTGGCCAAGGAGTGCAAGGCTGACATCCTACAGATCACAAAGGAAAGGGAAAAGCAGCAAAAAGAGGATGAGAAAGCCTCCCAGGACAGGTGTGCTGTGCTGGAGCAAGATGTTCTGCGCCTGAGAGCACAGTTCAAAGCACTGGTGCTGGAGCATCGAGCCTCAGAGCTGGTTCTCAGGAAGGTAAAGGGGAGGAGAGCTCTGGGACAGGAGGTTTAAGCCTGTTTGCAGAGCTGTCAGCTCTGGCTGCTGCCTGCTGCAAGGAGTTCCTTGGTCCCTGCTTGTTCCTGGCAGGATGCACATGGTGTTTGTCAGAGCACACCCGCCCTGTCCTCATGCTCTGCTGATTCCAGTGGAGAGCAGCCCTGCAGCGACAGCAGGGACGGAGCCTGTCACAGGTCCTGCTCCTGCCAGCTGCCTCGGCTCTGGGAACACCTTCACACTCCACTGTGACACTGGGCAGAGCTCAGGGCAGCAAGGCTGGAGCAGGACAGGTGCAGGATAGTGAGAAAGCAGGGATCTGCTGTAGGGGGGGAGCAGAGCAAACACAATATTGGCTTGGTAGAAAGGCATCTTTCAGGGCTGATTCAGTGTTCAAGGTAGAATGGGGCTGATGCTGAGGGTTCAGCAGGTCCTGCTCTGCCCAGCTTGGCAGAATAGACAAGCCAAGGAGTCAGGTGGCCTGAAAGAGAGGGAAATGTGATTTCATAGAATCATCCCAGAATAGTTTAGGTGGGAAGGGACCTTAAAGCTCATCCCATATCACCCTCCTTCCCGGGGCAGCCACAACTTCTCTGGGCACCCTGTGCCAGGGCCTGCCCACCCTCCCAGGGAACAATTCCTTCCCAATATCCCATCCATCCCTGCCCTCTGGCACTGGGAAGCCATTCCCTGTGTCCTGTCCCTCCATCCCTTGTCCCAAGTTCCTCTCCAGCTCTCCTGGAGCCCCTTTAGGCCCTGGAAGGGGCTCTGAGCTCTCCCTGGAGCTTCTCCTCTCCAGGTGAGCACCCCCAGCTCTCCCAGCCTGGCTCCAGAGCAGAGGGGCTCCAGCCCTGGGAGCAGCTCCGTGGAGCTCCTCTGGCCTGGCTCCAGCAGCTCCAGGTCCTTCCTGTGCTGGGCCCCAGGGCTGGGGCAGCTCTGCAGGTGGGGTCCCAACTGAGCACAGGGGCAGAGGGGCAGAATCCCCTCCCCTGCTGCCCATACTGGGGGAACAGCCCAGGGCTTAGGGTGTTTCAGGGCTGGGGCATGGGCCCTCAGCCACCAGCCCCAAAGTCCTTGTCGCCAGGGCTGAGCAGATACAGGAGGAGGAACCGGAGTAGCAGGCAGGCTCAGGCCCCTGTAGCAACAGCTCAGCCCTGAGCAGAACATGCTGGTGATACAGAGAATTGAGAACTGGAAAAAGGGCACTTTCCTTCTCATTTTGCTCATCCTGGATACTCTCTCCAAAGCAGCACAGCTTCCCATGGGCAGGAAGCCCACGTGGTGATAGGGCATCCACCACTTGCATTGGGGGGTACAGCATGGAGGGCTGGGCACTGACAAAGCATCAAACCCAAGTCAGAGCTGCAGTACAATCTCTGGCAGAGTGGCTGTGTCAGGCAGTTCCTGCTGCAGTTCCTGCCACAGCAGCACTGCTTGTGGAGAGCTCAGCTCATTACAGCACTCCAGCAGATGCATTTACTGACCACAGAGGCCTCCTTTCCTCAGCAAGTACAAGTTGTACTTGTGGTCTAAATAGCTCAGGTGGGACCTCATGATGGCCTGGGAGCCCTTGGGACATCCTGGGGCAGTGCCGCACGGGAAATGGAGCAGGAATGATTCCACAGAGCACACATCCAGAGCTGGAGCTAAACTGCCCCAGGTTATACAGCAGTACAGCCACTGTTAAACTGTTTTACAGCCAGAAATATCTCTTTATTTTATAAGACACCATCTTCTGAGTACTTTCTGTCCCACATTCATGTTTTGCAGTTCTCTCTTGCTTCAGTTTCAGTTTGGTTGCCTCAGTTTGTTGAGGACTTGCCACATTCCATCAGATACGTTCATTTCCTCCTGCAGAAAGCAACTTCCCAGTGCTGTTCAGTCCCCCAGCTCCATGCTGGAAACCAAATAAAGCCCTTTGAGAATGTCCCAGGAGAATCCTCAAACCAGGGCAGACCACATATGTGTCAGCTGAGGGAAGCTTGTCATAGGAGGAGGTGTAATACTCAGATATAATGATGCCGGGGGTCAAAGCTTCCCTGTTTTCTCACTCAGGATACTTCTTACCAGGCCTCAGATGTCTGCAAGGATCTGATCTTGCTTTGTGTTTCAGAAAAGGTGCAAAACGGAGAGGGAAACTGAGAAATGGGTCCAGAGATACGACACAGACATGACAGAAAAACAGGTAAAAGAAAAACAGCTTTAAGTTCTTTGCTCTACCATGAGGTGCTTTGCTCAGGTAGACTCCTGTCCAAAGGGACACGTGGCTCTTACCAGGAGGCCATGGAAGTGAGAGGCAGTTCTGGCTCCAGATGAATTATAGGAAAGGGATCTTTGTCCTGCCTGTATGTCCAGGAGTCCTCTGCTGCTTTGGCTTTAGGAAGTTACATCCACTGCTGAATCCCACAGTATCTGAGGGCAAATGGGCCACCATGTTCTGTCAGGGATGTCCACCTGATGCCAGGAAACAAGTTTTCAATTTTGCTTCAATCCTCATGGCCCTACCTGGTGTCCAAATCCTGCTCCTGTTCCCGCTGGATCCTTGGGGGATATTCTGGGTGTTAAGGAACCAAACAGCCTGCACCCAGATGAGCCATAACAGGCTGAGGGTCACATCAGGACCCCCAAAACTTGCCTCTGGTAAGACCCTTGTGGCTTTCCTGTTCTTCTAGTATTAATGGGGTTGGATAAAAGCTGCTGGATTCCTAACAGAGCAAAATGCAAGGAAGGGCCTGAAAGCTGCTGCTAATTGTAAGAAATGATCCCCCTGTCAGATGTTTAATAATGGGATTGTCTATAGAGAGGCAGGAGCCCCATGTTTGGGGCAGAATTTGTCAAGGCAGACCCACCCCCACACTGCTGGTTTGCAAAATCTTCCACTGTGGGAGCATTTTTCAGGGGAGCATCAAGGGACCCAGCACCTCATGAAATTCCCTGGGTACTGGGCACATGCCTTCCTCTTGAATCTCTTTGAAAAGGCCAAAAAAAACCACCAACCAGTTGAGGTACTATGGCTCTGGGATGGGTTTCAGGACCCTCAGCTGGGGATGTGGGGAGGAGCTGCTGACCTGCTGTCCCCGATCCCTGCTGTCCTGCCAGGCCACATATGAGGAGGTCGATGCCATCTACAACGAGGAGAAGGCCCAGCTGGCCCTGCTGATGGAGAAGCACGCCCTGCTGCTCCAGGAGTACACTGCCATTGAGGAGGAGCGCAGGATGCTGAAGGAGAAGGAGGAGGAAGCTGCACGGGAAGCTGCCAGGAGGAACGACGCTGCCACCTACATCCAGGCCTTCTGGAAAGGCTACTTGGTGCGGTCCATCTACAAGTCAAAACTGAAGAAGGGCAAGGGCAAGGGCAAGGGCAGGGGCAAGAAATAAAGCCCCAAATCTTTTCTCTCCCTGGCAAAATGGCTGTGTCTGAGCTCTTCCAGATAAAAGCATTGAATTTTTAAGGCTGGAAAAGACTTTTAAGATCATCGAGTCAAGCCAGAACCAGTCACCATGTTCACCACTAACCCATGTCCTCAAGTGCCACATCCACATGTTTCATGAACACTTCCAGGGATGGTGACTCTACCACTTCCCCTGGCAGTCTGTCCCAGGGCTTTAGGACCCTTTCCATGAAAAAAAGTTTTGTTAATATTTAATATAAACCTCCCTTGGTACAACTTGAGGCCATTTCCCCTCATCCTGTCAAGTCCTGCTTATGTGGATTTGACAGCCCACACCTGACTTTAAGGCCCTTCCTTGCAGCCTCCCTTCCCAGGAGAGAGCAGTGTCACTGGTGAGGCTCCTCTCCCCTCAGATATGCCCAAAGAAGGTGTGTTCCCTTCTTGGCAGCCACAAGAAATGCTGAGATCTGTGAGAAGTTGGTACCCATGTGGATAGTTTGGGGTGTAGTTACATCAAGAAGGACATTTCCTGTCCAGGTAGGCTTCAGTTCCCAAACACCAACAGCCTCCAAGGAGATCTTAAAGCCCCTTCCAGGGCCTAAAGGGTGAAGAGTGGGAAAGGGACTTGGGAAGAAGTGAGAGTGGGAGAGGGACTTGGGACAAGGGTTAGAGGGACAGGACATAGGGAATGGCTTCCCAGTGCCAGAGGGCAGGGCTGGATGGGATAGTGGGAAGGAATTGTTCCCTGGGAGGGTGGGCAGGACCTGGCACAGGGTGCCCAGAGCAGCTGTGGCTGCCCCTGGATCCCTGGCAGTGCCCAAGGCCAGGCTGGACACTGGGGCTGGGAGCAGCCTGGGACAGTGGGAGATGTCCCTGCCCATGGCAGGGGTGGCACTGGATGAGCTTTAAGGTCCCTTCCAACCCAGCCATTCTTGGCTCTCTGAAAAACAGCCTTTGCAGTCCAAAGCACTCTCAGGCTGTTGCAGACCCCCATGCAGGACTGGCCCCTTAGGCTGCCTCAGTATCCCTCGTGCTCCTGGCTGAAGGACTCTCCACGGAGGAATCAGTCACCCAGCTCCAGAGGGGCAGGAGCTCAGCCCAGAGCAGTGCATGGGGTATCCTTCACCCTCGGAGCTGCCTAGCCCAGGTCCCGAGGCTTGGAGTGCAGTGCCCTCTCTGGAGAATTCCCAGGGCTGGGGGAGCCCCCTGAACCCCTGGCACGGCTGGGATAGTGTGTGAAGGTGATGGGTAAGGATAATGGGATCAAGGGAATCAAAGCGGATCAGGCAGATGAGTGACACATGATCTATGTTGGGGGCGTGGGAATGAAGGGGAGAGGATGAAGGGGGAAGGAGGAAGGGCAGAAGGAAGAGAAAAGGGAAGAGGGAATGGGGAAGGGAAAAAATGCCTGTGAAGAGAAAGGGGAACGGGAAAGGTGTGAAAAATGAGGGAAGAACCCTCAGCAGATATGGGGACACCTGGCTGGGCAGCACCTGCCACAGGCCTCCACAGGGCCCTGCAGAAAGGGACCGCGTCAGGCACAAAATCCAGGCCCGCGTGCAGGCGGAGGGAGCAGGTGAGCGGGACAGTAGGACGGGGCTTTTCCTCCAGGCAGGGCAGGGAGCACCCACGAGGATATTTTTACGGGAAGATTTATATGGAATAATTTTCAACCTTCCCCCCCCTCCCCAGCCCCTCCTGCACGAAATGGCGGCGGGGGGGTCAAAATGGCGGG
>VXAC01006348.1:71328-88738 GCA_013399225.1 Rhipidura dahli
TCCCCCGGGCTCCGACACCTACAAGGGGTGGCTCTTCAAGTGGACCAACTACCTGAAGGGCTACCAGCGCCGCTGGTTCGTGCTCAGCAATGGGCTGCTCAGCTACTACAGGTACCGGGGCCGGGGGACCGGGCAGGGGCCGCCGGGAGGGGGGGACGGACCGCGGGGGCTGCGCTGCTGCACAGCGAAAATCGCCTCGTATTGCTTAGTTTGGGCTTTTTTTCCTCTTGTGAAGCCAATCTCGGGTTTTGATCCTACAGAGTCGCGGCGGGGTCCGGTGCGGGGCTGCGGGGCCCCGGGATCGAACGCCCTGCATCTCCCATCCATCTATTCCTCCATCCCTACCCTTCTGCTACAGCAGCTCCAAATCACTACAACTGCCCAAATCACAACCTTCAGCCAAACAGCCCAAACCTTCCTCCCTCAGCTGTGTAACCTGTTCCTGCTGCTGCTGTTTCCCTGCCAGAGCCCGGGAATCCTTCCCCCAGCAGTGCCGGTGGCTGCGAGCGCTGCGGCGGCGGTGGAAGGATGGCCTGGGATGTTGTGCTGGGAATGTTGGGCTTGGGAAGTCAGCCCAGGCTGGGGGCTGCGTTTCTGGGGGACGGAAGGAAGCTCCAGCAGTGATTGCGAGCCATGCCTGGTGCCCTGTGCTGTCTGACGCGGTGGGTTTGTGCAGACGGGCTGTGGGCTCAGCGAGCGGCGTGTCAGACTCCCCGAGGCTGCGAGGCTGAATCCAAAGCGGTGTCAGCTTCGTAGGTTCTCTTGTGCTGCTTGTCTCACTTGAGTGGTGAAAATACAAACGTGGATGTTGGTGTTGTAGTCCTCTAGGAAGGTGTCCCTGTTCATGGAGGGGGAGTGGAATGAGAGGAGCTTTAAGGTCCCTTCCCACCCAAACCATTCAGGGATTCTGTGATTTGGATCATGTTTATTCTTGTCACTTGGAGCACAAATGCTCTGTCACCCTCCGTATTGTGAAGCAGATGTTGGCTGTACTTCAGGACACAGAAACAATCCTGGATATTAGAGATGGTTGAGCTCTATAAAATAATAAATCTTTAAAGGGCCAAACCCCCTGAGACAGGAATTCTCTGTAAAGGTTATGCCAAAGCTGCTTTCCTCCCAACATAAAGTTCATCAGCTGATTTCCTCTCAGCTCTAGCTGCTGACACATAGCCTGAAGCAGATCCCAGAGCTCCAGCTCCATGTCAGGTGTGAATATAAACTCTTCCACCTCTAAGAGAGACCTGGAACCTGGGTCCTGGGGTTGGACCACAGCAGGTAACAGTGCAGAAGGTAAATGATGTGTTTATCTGCTTGAAGTTGTTGGAAACCCTCAAAGAACTTAAGCCAAATAACCTCCCTCCCAAAAAAAATTGTAGTTGCCTCTCAGTAATTCAGCTAATTTACTGTAATCCTTTCTGGAATGCTTTAACTCTGCTCAAAAAGGCTGTTGGAGTTTAACACCCCACTTGTAACCATGTCAGAATATTATTTTTACATGTTAATGCCAAATCTGTCATGAGCAAACAAGTAGTTTTCTTCAACAATTATTTTAGATGGGAACAACCAGGTTTATTTTAAGACCATTTGGTCTGTTTTAGGCTGAAGGAACAAACAGAAACACCCAAGGAAATTATTCTGAGCAGCATGTGAAGGAGTTGAAACTTTGTGGAGCTTTCAGGCAGGGCAGACCTTCGGCAGCTGCTTGGGAAAAGGGATGCTGGGGGGTTTTGTGCTTCTTTTCATCACTGGGCATGATGACAACTGAGTTAATTTGGTTGTGAGTCAGTAGTACAAAAATACAGTGCAGAACACGTGGTGAAGTCTTTCTTAAGTGGAGAAAAGCCTCCATAATACTCTTCAAAACCAGCGCTCTGAAATAATGGCTGTGTCAGCTTGAATTGCTCATCTGGGAGTGCTGCTGGGAGACGGTCTGGGGTGAAAACTGGCACTTCTGTTCTGATATCAATTCTAGCTCCATGACAGGAGCCAGGCAGGTGTTGGGCTCCTCCTTGTTCACTGATAAAGAGCATATAATCTGTATTTGTCTATCTGCCTATATTCTGTAGAGGTCTCTGGCATTCTGAGAGTCACGGGTCTTGCTTTCTGCTGGCTCTTTGTGCTCTTCCCAGCTCAGCAGGTCTGTGCCAGAGGCCTCCTTTCCTGCCCTTGCAGGGGAACTGCTGCTCTCTCCTTGTGTTGTCACCTTTGTAACTCTACAGCTCACCTGATTTTGCTGTGGCTGCTCATGAGTGCCTTTGTAGAAACTTCATTTTGCTTGTCTGCTAAAATCATCTAAACTGGGAAAGCTGCCCCGTGATGCCCAAGCCACCTCCTTGCGTGGATTGATTTCGTTCCAGGTTGAAGCTTTTTGTTCCATTTGTATTTCCTGCCACTGGCTCTTTAGCTTTAAACCCCAGCCTGTCACGTTGCCTGGGGGGATTTTGGTTTGCAGAGTTGAGCTGCTGAAATCCTGGGTGTCCCCTTGGTGTCCCTGGTCGTGCCGGTGCGTGGGTGGGTGCCGTGCCATCCTTTGGAGCTGTTCTGAGGGGTTTGCTCCAGCAGCCAAGTGCGACGCCTGTTTGCTGCCCAGTTGGTTTCACAGGGACAGTTTGCTGAATTAAAGCTTCTAATGAGAGCGTTTTTCCCAAATGGAGCATTTAAAGCCTCCTGGAGCTTTGCTGCATCGATGAAGACATCAGGTCTTGCTGCCAGGGAAACTTCATGTGCCTTTGCTTTGTATTCCCTGCTCTGAATCTGTGAAAAATATCAACTGCTGAGGAATTCTCGAGGAGTTCCTGTGCAGTACCCTCCTGTGGAATGAGGTGTGTGGGTTTAGGAAGTTCCTAAATCCACAGCAGTATGGTTGAACCATTTTACTTGCCCTTGATTGTTCCTCCTAGGTTGTTTTTTGGCTGATTCAATGATGCTGGCATGGGAAGGCAGTTTGGGGATGCAGGACTAGTCTGCTTGACTTGCTAATGGTCCAAACTCTCTCTCTGAACTCCTCTGGCAGGCTGCCACTCAGATTTGTCATTATCTATAATTAGCGGCTCTGTACGGGAGAATTTAATCACCTTGAACAGATAAGTGTTTTCAAGGAGATTAGAGAGGATCTTCAGGTGAGTATTAATTCATCGAAGATCGGTGTTGGCTCATGTGACCCATGGATGCTCCGAGTGTTTTGTTCTCCCAGCAGCTCCTTGACCTTTCCAAGAGCTCTGGGATGTGTTGACTCCTCTTGGGATGGGCTGGAGCTGGGTACCGGTGGGTTGGGTGTCTGGAGAGCCTTCAGCAGTGCTTTGTGTGGGCACAGGGTGTAATAATGAAAGCTGTGACAAATGGAGAGGGGAAAACCATGTCGTGCTGTGTGTGGTGCGGTCATTGTTGGGAAGGGAAAGGCTTCTCCAGCAAGCAGCATTAACTTCCCTCTTAGAGCAGTGACGGGTGCCTGGGGCACTTTAGCTGTCTTGTCTGGGTCATCCTGCAGCTCCTTTCCCTGGAAAGCTGTGTTTCCCAGGGGCCTCTTCACCAGCTCTGTTTATCCAGCAGTTAACTCTTGGTTGGCACAGTAAGGGCTTGAGCACAACCCAGAGGGGTTTTTCCTGTTTCTTGTGCTGAGACTCCACTGGAAGCTGAGCTGGGGAGTTCAGGAAGGAGCTTGAAAACCACTGCTGATGGCAGAGATGTGGGGGGATTGAGGGTGCCCAGGGGAGACCTTTGGGAGCCTCTGATCCAAGGGTTCCCCCAGAACTGCCAAGGTCACCACTAATTAATGTCCCAAGTGCCACATCCACGTGGCTTTTAAATGCCTTCAGGGACGGGGACTCCACCCTTGCCCTGGGCACCTGTGCCAGTGCATGACCACCCTTTCCATGAAGAAATTTTCCTAGTATCCAGTCTGAACCTTCCCTGACACAACTTGAAGCCGTTCTCTCTCCTCCTGTCCCCGTTCCCTGGGAGCAGAGTTTGACCCTCTCTGGTTACACCCTCCTGTCAGGGAGTTGTGCAGAGCCAGAAGGTCCCTGTTGAGCCCCTCCAGTTCCCTCAGCTGCTCCTCATCATACTTGTGCTCCAGCCCCTGAAATCTCCAAGATGTGAGATTGTAAAGCCTCTCCAGGCCCTTCTTCCAGTGTTGGATTACCCTTGGAGGGGAAAACTTTTCTTTATATTCAGTTTGTACATAAAAGAACGAGGCAATACACTCTCCTGGAATGATTTTTGTGAAACCTTGGCCCTCTGCAGACGAGTCCTGGAGTGTTTGTTTGTCACTCTTTGGGTGCTGGAGCGCACAGGTTTCCAGGGCAGCTCTTCAGCTCCTGGTGACTTTGAGCTACTTGTTTTTAAACAGTGATGAATAATTGGTGTTCCCAGTCAGCTTGTTTTCCCGTGGCGCTCTCTGGATCCATATGGTGCTTTGCTGTTGCTCCTTGTTATTTGCCCATTCTGGAGGCAGCTCCTTGCTGTGCTTTGGCCCTGGGGACATGGTGCTGGCACAGCTCTGTGGGGACACTGCATGTCCTCAGGGCACTCGAGGGGTGCTGTGGGGCTGAGTGTTTGATGCTCTTTGGGCTGCTGGTTCCAGGCTGGATTGCTCTGTTCCCAGTTTAGTGCTGTGGAGGAGACTGGGCTCTCTTGACTCCAAACAGCAACTGCTGCTGACTCTGCAGGAGGGCGTGAGACACGGGTCTTGTCCTTAAGGATGTCTCCATCGTGGCTGGGTTATCAGTGCTGGGTCAGGGCTTTTACAGCTGTTGGCTGGTTCTCTTTGCTGGTTGCAAAGTGCAACAAGAGCCATGAACCATCCTTCTGCCTTATTTCTATCCATATCATCTTCACTTGGCTATATGTGATTGATGTCATCCGTCACCCCGTTCCTGCAAGAGTTCTAGGCCAGGTTGGATGGGGCTTGGAGCAGCCTGGTCTAGTGGAAGGTGTCCCTGTCCATGGCAGAGGGTGGATCTTTTAAGATCCCACACAAACCATTTAATGATTCTATACTGGCCAAATACTTCATTTGATGGAATTGTAGAAGAAATGACTGAGCTGTTTTGTGCAGAACTAAACTTTGAGGGGGCAGAGCACTCTGGATCCATGTGGAAGCACAGCAGCCTGTGCTGCTGTCTCCAGGTTGGTCTCGTGGGGATCCCTCAGGTAGCTTGGCTCACACTGCAGTTTTCACTCCTGGAGCAGCTTGCAGGGTGTTCATGGGCTCATCTCCCTGGGTCCTTACCTGAGTGGGGTGCCTGTCACCCCTTTCTGGTGTCCCCTGGTCCAGCTTCTGTTGCTGGGGTACACGCTGCTTTGTTGTCCTGGTGTTCTGCTTTGCTGTCCTGGCCAAGGGCAGGGTGTCATGTCCAGTCCTCTGTCTCTCCCACATGGTACTGGAGCTGCCTCAGCTCTGCCTTTTTCAGCAGAGGTTGGTGTGGGCTGGCTTCTGCTCCAGGGCATCCATGGCTGTGGTCGCTCCTGGAAAACCCTCGCCAGCCCTCGGTCTGTCTGCTGTCATGTTCCAGGAACAGGATGGTTGTCCTTTGTCTCCTGAGGTGACTGGCATCACCTGCCTCCTCCTACAGCTCCCCTGTCTTTTTCCAGGGAAATACATATTCAGCTCCAACTTGGCTTGCTGCAGTTGCAGGTTTAAGTTGGTGCTTGTATGTCCTGTCATCCTCTGTACCCACAGTGAGTCACCGGGGAAGGAGCTGATCCTTCTTGTCAGGAGTATTGTGAGGAACCTGCTGTGCTTTTCCAAGCAGTATCCCTTGCATTCTGCCTCATTTTCCCCTGAAAGGGAGTTTGCAATCAGTGCAATGTGCTCTGAACTCACCTCTGAACAATGATGACTTTCATCATCTGTAGGCTGAGTTATGCTGCAGTGGGTCAGACTATTGAGCTTCTCTGTATTTCGTGCTTGTGTATCAGTTGTTGCAGCTGGGTAACTCAGCCTGGTAACTTGAGGTACCTGAAGTGTTATCAGTGATATCAGAGCCCTCTGTTCCCTGTAGGTCCGTTCAGCTGATGGCCAACAGCTCAGGCTGTCATCCTGAAATGTGAGTTGTCAGGAGGGCAGGCAGCATCCTGGAGATTTATCCCTAAATAAGATAGTGCTTCCAAACCTGAGCTAATTGGAGGTGTTAAATATCCCTTCGGGTCCTCATTATACCGTTCAATTATTGTAGCAGTTCCTACAGCACCGTGGCAGGGATCTTTCTACACTTTACATCAGCCTTTGTTTGGTTTCGATCAAAAAGCTTGTTTAATAATTAATGACATAATATTCTCGTGTCTGCTGGCTGGGCAGGCAGAGCTGAAGCTGGAGGAAAACAGAGCTGGATGTGTGTGTGGTGCTGGGGCAGTGGCTGCTGACTCACAGCCGTGTGTGCAGGGCCAGTGCTGAGCCTTGGGCTGCAAACGGATCAACGCTGGAATTAAACATGCAGATGGGAAGCGTGGGACTGCGTGTCAGTGGAGCTCTGCGATGAAAGCAGAACAAATGGGAACAAATCTCCTCTTTGGTCCCCTTCCAGGCACTTGGGATTCGCTTCCCCCTCTGCAAGCCAGGGCTCCTGGCAGGGCTGTTTTGTACGTGGCCTGTGCTGTCTGCAGGCGATGCTGCTCCTCACTGTGAGACATCGCTGTGGGGTTGGAGCTGCTCACAGGTCACATCGTGACACGGGCGCTGATGGAGCTCTTGCTGTGTCAGCGCTGTTGATTGTAGCCAAACCCGTTGTCACCTGTGTTTTCCCTGCCCTTCCTTTCACACCAAACTGTGTTAGTGTGCACTTTCCTGGCTTTTTTTTTAATTTTTATCTAACTCTTCAAGGCTATTTCTGCTTTGAATCACGACCAGATAGATGTATGTCCCTGCAGTGACTCAGGGGGAGGTGCTTCACTCCCTAAAAATAGTCTTAATTCTCCAAATCTTTCTGGATGAGAACACTGTCTGGGCACGCGTGGCTGTTTAAAGCAGCTTCTGCAATGCATGTGGGGGTAAATATGGGGAAGTGGGAGTCAGTGCCTTTCTCTTTTCCTTCTTTAACACAGAGCAGTGATTCTTAATCTGTTATTAATAGCTAGAACAGGTTTCTTCGAGGAACTTTATAAGAAACAGAGCAGGAATATGTTGTCCTTGGAGGCTGCTGGTTGTGTATTGCTCTGTGAGTGAGATCCTCTCACTTCAGGCCGGTTGGTTGGCACAGACACCTGAACACTGTGGCTGGGTGGGCTCTCAGAGGACAGTGAACTCTCCTACCTGTGGCACAACCGCAGGTGTGACAGCAGGGGCTGGTACTGGTAGCCTGGAAGGAAGCAAAGCTTCTTTGGGGAGTCACTTGGCCTCCTGGTGCTGGTGATGTGTTCAGGTCCATGGCTTTGTTTCCTCAGGGATGCTCCCAGAGACACGGGGCTGTGCGTGCCGTGTTCCAGCCGCGCCGTGTTGCTGTTCCCAGCTGACTTGGTGCTTTGTGCCTGTCACTCAGCCCAGCACAGAATTAGAGTATTTGTCACAGCAGCAAATATCCACGGCAACTAATTCCCCAGCTCTGGAAATCTTCACGATTTTTGAAGTTTCTCTTTTCCTATGAAATGCACAGGGGTGGTTCCACAAACTTTTTTTTTCAGGTCTTCTGCAACTGTCAGGAGCGGTGGCTCTTCTTGGAAGCGTGTGAAAAATACACCGGTCCCAGTTCGGACGATGGGGTGAGTTTGGGTGGATTTGGCTGGAGCATGGACATGGGTGACTGGGATGTGTTCATGGCAGTGGGACACAGACATGCCCTTCCTCTCCAGCACTGTGCAGGAGTGAAGACCACAAAAAAAAAGCAGATTTTTTGTCTTCGAGATGGGGAGGTGCTGTGCAGCAGGTGGGGGCAGCAGCTGTGCCCGCAGCTTGTGGAGTCAATGAAGTTGTGTCAGGGGAGGGTTAGGTTGGATCTCAGGGAAAGGTTCTTCCCCCAGAGGGTGCTGGGCACTGCCCGGGCTCCCCAGGGAATGGGCACGGCCCCGAGGATGCCAGAGCTCCAGGAGTGTTTGGACAGCGCTGCCAGGGATGCCCAGGGTGGGGTTGTTGGGGTGTCCTGGCAGGGCCAGGAACTGGGCTGGATGGTCCCTGTGGGTCTCTTCCTGCTCAGGAGATTCTGTGGTTCTGTGTTAAGCTTCAGCCTTTGGTTTAAAGCTCTTTTTGGACAGCTCTGTCTGGGAGTGCTCAGGTGGTGCCTGGTGTCAGGGCTGTGTTCTCCAGCAGCCCCATCCTTTGTTCTTGGAAGACTGAGACCTTCCATCGTTGCTGTTTTCAAGCATGCACATTCCCGTGACTGATGCTGGGTGCTGTTTATCCGCTGTTTATTATTCCGAGGTTGCCACTGTGATGTTTCCCAGCAGGGCTTGTGGAGCAAAAGGCTCTGCAGGTTTATAGTGTGTGGTCAGGTGGAACTACTCCATGGCTTTATTTTATCCCAGCAGAGTTTTCTGTTCCTTGTCAGCTGGGTCTCTGTGGTCTGTGCTGGGGAGAGGCTGCTGTGGGCTCCCTGGCTTTGCATCTCTGCTGGGATAGAATTTTTATAAGCATCAGGAAGAGAATGCTCAAACTAAAAGTTGTTTTGTGATGGTATAGAGGTGACAGTCATCTTAATACTCCATAATTTACATTTGGCACACATGGTGCGCTATCGGCTCCCACGTGGAATTGGACACAACATGCAGGACCCCCTTTGGAAGCTGGGCTGGTGGTGGTGCTCCCATTAGCCATATCCTCTCAGGGATTGATTAGGAGTGCATATAATTTGATTGGTTTTTGGTGGCTGTGATCACAGTTCATTAGTCACAGTATTTGCTGTGTAATGTGGTTATTAACGGGTGAGTGCCCTCGCAGCCGGGCTGTGGGTGATGCCAAGTGGAGCAGAGAGGTCACAGGTCTGGATTTCAGAGGGACCGTGACAGGCTGGAGCAGCACAGTGATGGGCACCCTGGGACGTTCAGCAGAGGCAAACACCAGCCCTGCCCTGGACTTGCTGCTGGAAGCAGCTTTGCAGAAGAGCCCCTGGGGACAAGAAGGTGACCAGGAGTCCCCAGAGCTCGGTGGTGGCTTTGGCTGCATTAGCAGAAGTGTTAAGGGAAGGGACTGGGGTGCCCTGTGTGGGCCGTGGATCTGGTTTGGGGCCCCCCAAGATGAGGCTGAAGCAGAGGAGGAGACAGGATAACCCAGGTCCTTAATATCATAGAACACATGGGAAATGCTGCATGGACACATGGAAGCATGCTGCCTTGGGAGTGGGTACTAAATGCTGGGATAGGGCTCTGCAGAGGTGCAGGGAATTCATGACTATTCCAGCTGTGGATAGGCAGGGTCCTGAGCAACCTGATCTGGATGCAGGTGCTCAGAGCAGGAGACTGGACCTGAGGCCTCCTGAGGTGCCTTCCAGACACATTTCATGGACCATTCTTTGTTTATTTGGTTTCTGACACTTTTAGTGAGTTTGCCTTCAGCTCTCTGGATGCTGATGGGGATGAGGAAAAGCCACATCCTGTCTATGGCTTGTCCTGTCAGTGCTGCCCTGGTGATTCCTGTGTCTGAACCTTTCAGGCTGTTTCACAGACCATCCTCCATTTCCATGGCACTCTGAATTGAGGGAGGAACTGCCTGACACTGGGACAGCCTGAGGATTGGCAAGCCAAATTTATGGGATTAAACTGTGCTTTACTCCTCTATCAGGCTTTTATCTGTTAAAGCTTATTACAAATACACTGTTTTACTGGAACACTTGGGGAGGCAAAGACCCAGTGGTTTTTCTGATCCTTATAGGAGTGGGATTGGCTTAGGAGCTGATGGACAGGAATTTTCCTATTTTTTTGCCTGTGCAGTCTGTGGGATGTCCCAGCTGGGTGCTGCTCTGGAACTGTTTTCCCAGGAACCTGCATTTTTTTGTGGGTAAACACTGAGTATGTGCTGGGTGAGGCATCTGCCTCTCCATCTCCGTCCCCTTCCTTTTCACCACAAGGAAAGCAGTAAAGACTTCTGCTTCAAAGTGGAAAAACCTATGGATGCAAGCTCCCTGGAAATTTAGTTTTAAATTTGAAAGTTGACTTGTAGAGGGCTAGAAATTTGTGCTTTGTTGCTCTGTAACAAGCCCATTTTTCCCTCCTTACAGCTGCAGACATCCAACCCGGAATTGTCACTTGTAAGTACCTTCAGAGGCTGCAGCTCTGTATCCCAGCACGAAAAAGGTCTGTAATTACTGGATTGGATTGAGTTCTGCTGCACAACTGCAGCCCTGAGGTGCCTTTGCAGTGCAGGAATGAAACCTCTGTCTGCCCATAGCTGATATTCCCCATTTTTGGAACGTTGCAGGTTGATTTAAGCACAAAGCACATGCTGTGAGAACGGGATTGATCCCATCAGGATTTGTACAATTGGTTTCCAAGTGCACAACACCTGAACAGGCTTAATGGTTGTGAGAATCACATTCTGCCAGCAGTGGAGACTGAGAGCTTTAGGGAGGAATCCCTGTGGATGCTGGGGGGAGGCAGTGATGCATTCGTGGGAAGCAGTGGGATCGTGGTGAGGAGCTTCCCTCTTTCGCAAGCCTGCTGTGTGGGGCCTGGGGGTGTCGCAGGGTCAGGCTGGGGGGGAACATAATCACAGAATCATGGAATGGCCTGGGTGGGAAGGGACCTTAAAGCCCATCCAGTGCCAGCCCTGCCATGGGCAGGGACACCTCCCACTGTCCCAGGCTGCTCCAAGCCCCAATGTCCAGCCTGGCCTTGGGCACTGCCAGGGATCCAGGGGCAGCCACAGCTGCTCTGGGCACCCTGTGCCAGGGCCTCCCCACCCTCCCAGGGAACAACTCCTTCCTCATTTCCCATCCAGCCCTGCCCTCTGGCAGTGGGAAGCCCTGTGTCCTGTCTCTCCAGGTCCTTGTCCCCAGTCCCTCTCCAGCTCTCCTGGAGCCCCTTTAGGCACTGGGATAGGGGTCTGGAGATCCGTGGGGCTCTGAGGTCTCCCAGGAGCTTTCTCCTTTCCAGGCTGAACAATCCTAATTCTTTCAGACTTAATATAGTGAGGTTTTAATGTTGGCAACTTGGTCCAAAGTGTTTCCATGAAGATTTACAATTTCTGTAGTTTTAGGAAGGAAGAATTTGTAAAGTAGCTAAAACGCCAATATTAAATCAGGCTTTGCCCTGAAGTGAGGTACAGAGGGTACAGAGGGAATTGGAGTTTTGTTTGACATTCCAGACACCATCCTTCAAATATTTCTGCTGTTTTCCACTAGCTTTGTAAAAGAAATAAGTTAAATATAGTGAGCCCTTTGTCCCACGGGGCATGTACACAAATACCAGTGGCAGCATTAGGTGCAGTTCTAATTTCCAAATTCAAAATATACCATTGCCATTACACCATGTAGTAGACCATTATACCATTAGGTGTAGTCTTAATTTACAAATCAGTGTATTTATAGAGCTGCTGGTTTGATGTAAACCCAAGCAGAGGTGCTTAAGATTCCAGTGTGGGATCAGTGCAGTCCTGTGATGGCAGTTTGTGGGGGCACATCCTGCTGTTGCACCTTTATCCCTTAAACACACCCTCATGAGAAGCGTTTGTGCCGTGCCACGTCTCTATAAGAAGAATCTGCTCCCATGTGCGAGTGTTGGAGTCGGAACAGCTTAGCTTAAGTGAGCCTGGATGTGATGTGATCCCTCTCCCTCACTTGGGATAAGGGCATCGTGCTGCTTTTCACTGCTCTGTGCTCCTTAATATCATAGAATTATGGACTGTCCTGAGTTGGAAGGGACCCACAAAGGATCGTTGAAGTCCAGCTCCTGGAATATGTTCATATGGGAGAATTCCCTACAGTGGCCTGTCCCCTCTTACAGCATTTAAAATACCTCTGATAACATAAAAATAGATACAAAATTGAAGGTTTAGACGTGCTTTTCTTCCTGCACAAGATTAAAGAAATAAAACTGGGTAGAGAGGGTAAGAAAAATGAATTTTCAAGCAGTTTGGTGGATCCTGGGAAGAAAGGAGGATGGTCGCAGCTTTATTTGTCTCCTGCATGAAATCTGCTCTGGAAACCAGCTGAGCATTGGGCTCTGTTCCTCTGCAGCTCAGCTGGGCTCTTCCTTCTCTCTTGGGACGCTTCCTATGTCTTCCCTTGCATGCTTTGGGCTCCTCTGGTGGAATCCTTCCAGCTGCTGAACCTGCCAGGGTGAGACCCCCAGGGCTGAGGGTCCTTCTGCTGGAGAGAGTGGCCATGAGTCACTTTTTGGAGTCATACAAGGAGCACATGGATGCAGAGAGTGACTTCTAGGCCAAACCTGGCCTTTTATCTGTTTAAATATTTTTACAAATAGGTGCTCTTCACCACGTGACAGTTTAAAACTAGAGAGCAATATTCATCTCCCTGCTGTTGGCTGGAGAAGATGAAAAGCTTTGGAAAAGCTCTGGAGAGCTGGATTCCTTGTGGTGCTGGCTGCACTTCTGGTGTTTGTTGTCTCACACCTCACTGTGAGCGTGGATCCTGCACGGATCCTGCTGGGACGCGTGGCAAATGTCTCTGCTTCTCCCGGTTTCCCTGTTTTCCTGCACTGGCAAAGCACCCAGCCGGTGTGTGGTACCTCTCCGCTTCCTCCCTCAGGTGGGATTTGTCCTGATGAGCAGCCAGAACCCTCCAGTCTGGCTCAGCCGTCTGCTTTTGCAGTTGTTGGGAGGCAGGGGAGGAGGTGTTCTGTGGAAGGCAGCGTTGAATGCGGCTCCTACGGAAATGAAAGCTGCTGAGGGCTAAAAATAAACCATTCCCAGCACTGTCCCTGTGACGGGAACTGGGAACTGCTGGACATCTCAGGGACAAAGGGTTTGAGTGTCCTCTCTGAAGGGCCTGGGTTGCAGGGGGATTTTGGGACCTCCTGGCACAATGCTGCTGCTTTCCAGGAGCCTGAGCAGCTGAGGGGGTTGTGGAGATGTCTGGCCAAGCAATGTGTAAAATTGGGGATTTTGTCATGAAAAAACAACAGCTGAAGGGTTTCCAGGAGAGCTGGAGAGGGAGTGCAGACAAGGGCCTGGAGTGACAGGACATGAGGAAATGGCTTAAAGCTGGAAGAAAGTAGATTTAGATTGGATATTAAAAGTAAATTGTTCCCTGGGAGGGTGGGGAGGCCCTGGCACAGGGTGCCCAGAGAAGCTGTGGCTGTCCCTGGATCTCTGGCACTGTCCAAGGTCAGGTTGGATGGGGCTTGGAGCAGCTTGGGATAGTGGAAGGTGTCCCTGCCCAAGGCAGGGGTGGGATGGGATGGGCTTTGAGGTCCCTTCCAACCCAAACCATTCCATGATTCTGTTGATTGCTTCTTTGCCTTTGTGCATCCAGCAGGCTGCTTTGGAAGCCCTTTGGCTTCCCAGAGTGGCTGCAGGAATGGGAAGGAGTGACTTTGGATAAAGTGCTGATGCTGCTTTTGTGGATGTGAACCTTTCCTGTGTGGAGGAAGGGGGTGGGACGGCAGCTGGGTGCTCCTGGGAGCTGGGAAGGTGTCCTGTGCAGGGAGATGATGGCCAGGCTTGGCTGCAGCCAGGGGAGCACGAAGGGGGTGAGAGTGAAGGGCAGGACTCAGATTGTGCTGAAACAACTCAAATATTTCTGCATTAAAACCTCTGAGCATTTATTGCACCACACAAGTTCTCTTGCAACACAATGCACTGAAATAACACTGAGAGTATGGTCTGAGCAGTTGGGAAATTGGCTGAAAGCTGCAACTCATCCTTGTCTGTGCGTGAGAGCCGTCCCTTGTGAAGGTCAATGACTTTGCCTTCCCTCTTGGCTGTTCCTGGTAACCCACAGTCAATATCTGTAGGGTTTCTGCAGAAAATGTACATCCCTGAGCACTGATCCCAGAGCGTGTCTTGGATTACAGATTTATGGAATGGTTTTGATTAGAAGGGAATTGAAATAGTATCTTGTCCACCCCTGCCATGGACAGGGGCACCTCCCACTGTCCCAGGCTGCTCCAAGCCCCAATGTCCAGCCTGGCCTTGGGCACTGCCAGGGATCCAGGGGCAGCCACAGCTGCTCTGGGCACCCTGTGCCAGGGCCTGCCCACCCTCCCAGGGAACAATTCCTCCCCAATATCCCATCCAGCCCTGCCCTCTGGCACTGGGAAGCCATTCCCCCTTGTGCTGGCACTGGGGCTCAGTGGAGAAGGACACTGGGTCTCACAGTGAAGCAGCTGAGATGTGCCAGGCCTGTCCCCAAGGTGTTGGCCAAGGTCACTTTGGGCACCTGCAGGATTTGATCCAAGAGCTCCCTCAGTCCCAGTCATGGCCCAGGAAGTGGCTAACTCCTGAATTCTGTTTTAAATAAAGCTCTTGCTGTCTCCAGCAGCTGGAAGCCAGCTGCCAACATTTTTAATTTTATGGGTGGTGTTGTAAGGAATGGGAAAGGTCTCGCACTGTGCCACACTGCCCCTTGCACTCACTGCCAACACAATTTGCTGTGCTGCTTGCATTTCCCTGTTTCCTCCGTTTTTACAGAAAACCTGCTCTTCCCAGGATTGCTGACCTTCCCACTTCTCAGAAGCGTGTCGTGCAAGGATCATCTGATGGTTTCCTGGGTAGTGGAGGTCACAGAGGTATCCTGTATGCAATACTCAAGTTCATGCTCCCTCCTCCTGCTCTCCAGTAGCGATTTCCTGCCTGCTGGAATCTGTTCTGGAAGCAGGCAGCTGCCTCCACTGACCACTGCCCCAGGGGTCACTGCTCCCAGAAGCAGGATTTTCTGATTGTCGAGCTGAGCATGGGTTTGTCACGGAATAACCTTCTGGGTGGTCACAGGAGGCTGCAGAAATTGCTGCTGTTGGCTGGCGTTGGGTGTTTGCCTTGAGCAGAGGCAGCTGCGTGTCCTATTCAGGGAAAAGGTGGAACTGGAGGAACCTCTGTCCACATCCACACTGGGCACACACCTGAAAGCTGCCTCCACACAAACCTGTAGGAAAGTGGTTGATAAACTGAGGATTTCCCAGTCAAGGGCTGAGAAGCAACAGTTCAGCTTTTAAATATGAAGGTTTATCTTTCTTCTTGTGCCTTAAAATAGAGGAAAAAATATATTTATGCAGCCATGTGGGCTTTGCATCTGGATATCTATCCTTAAGGAATATTTCATCCAGAAAGAGTTTCTGAATCTAGATATCTGTCCCTGAGAATTACCTCATCCACACAGAGATGCTGGGCTATAATTGAGCGTTGTTTGAAAGCTGGCAAGAAGTCAGGAGCGCGATGACTTTAGAGTGATGTTTGAGGTCACAGACTGTAATTCATGTACTGTCTCTGAGGGAAATTTATTGGGTACTGAAAACATTAACATTGATGGTAACTTGCAGAAGAGAGAGATGCTTGCAGCATGGAAAAATTCTTGGAAGTGAGCTGTTCTACCCACCCTCAATCTTGGAAAGATGGGATAAGTTTTATGCTTGGAACAAATACATCCCCAAAGTCTGTAGTCTGGAAAACCAGGATTTTTTAACCAGTCTGAATATTGTAAATGTTTGATGGAATTGATGGTTTAAGAATAAGAATTGGGTTTTAATGTTGACTGTGTGTGCCCTGTGTGTTATTATGTCCTTGGCTGTGGTGGTGAGAAAAGATCAACACGAGTTGACTGTGGCTGATCTTTATGCTGATCATTTAACACAATTCCCAAGGGCTGAAGGACCAGTAAAAACTTGAAAGCAGAGGCTGTAATTAGAAAAATGACTGCTTGAGGCTGTCATCTGCTGCAGTGCATTTATTTCTTGTGCAGTAACCAGCATTTGTCAACTGATCCTTGTGTGTGGTCACGCCTTGTTCGCTCTTGCTTAAAAATGAGCCACTGAGCACATGAGTTAGGCCTGGCCCAGGTCCTGGGTTATCCTGGTGGCTGTTGGGGTGCTGGGATCTGGACCAGACCTTCCATGACTGATGGGATGTCATTGATGTGATAAACGCAGCAGCAGCTGAAAGTCTTGGTGGGTTTTTGCCCCAAAGCCTTGGTGGGATTTTCCATCTCTGGATCTTTGGCATTTCAGTTTGGAAGGTAAAGAAAACAACAAACTGGGATGACTGGGGGGGCTTCCTCTGGTGTTTTTGGATGCTCCATCTGCAGAGCACGGCTCCTCACAGCCATTCCCAGCTCCATGCCCGTGACCCAGCTCCCACAGCCATTCCCAGCTCCCCCAGCCATTCCCAGCTCTGCGCCCAGGACTCAGTTCCCCACAGCCCTGCTCAGCAGTGGCTCTGCTGAAGCTGCTGAGCTGGTGCTTTGGTTTCTGGGCTGTGGGGGACACCAGTGTCCCTGTGCTGGGTCAGCTGCCACCAAGGACACGCTCTTAGAAAGTTTCCTTCTGGTCATGTACTGAATCCTTTCCCTGTGCCGAGTTCCTTTAATTCTGCTCTTGCAGGAAGGGGAGGAGTGAAAGCTGGATCTGGGGAGCTGCAGCAGCGCTAGGTGGGTGCGAGGCCGGGGTTGTTCCCTGTCACACCAGCTCAGGGAGCTGCTTGTGCCCTGCAGAGATGGGGGATGGTGGAGCAGCTGAAGCCCCAAAGCGGTGCCTCCAGGAGCTTCTTGGATGCCCGTGTTTGCAGGGCCGATATCCTTATCAGCCAGGGCCACCCCGGCTTCCCCAGAGGTGCAGAGGAGATAGCACGATGTGGTGGGAGGAGTGGGAGTGCTTGCTGGTAATTTTTTTAACATTAGTTTTATCTTTTTTTTTTTTTTCTCTAAAACCCCAACACAAAGTCCCTTTGCCAACCGTATCTTCTGATATGTGCACTATGGTTCAGGTTATCTCTTGGCTACTGCCGAGGTTTCCTGGCAGAAAACCTGCACTGTGCACACGAGAGAGGCAGAAATGTGGTATAAAAGCCAGTCCTGGAGGTGTGCAGC
Organism: Rhipidura dahli; assembly: GCA_013399225.1. Classification (NCBI taxonomy): domain Eukaryota; kingdom Metazoa; phylum Chordata; class Aves; order Passeriformes; family Rhipiduridae; genus Rhipidura; species Rhipidura dahli. Next base: position 88,230 of record VXAC01006348.1, read on the forward strand.
AGGATGGGCTGATTTTAGGGTATCCTTGCATTTGGGGTGGGAGTCTTGGCAGTGGGAGCACTGGAGAAATAACACTGAGGAACGAGGGGAAGGTAACTGTGCCTTTTGCTGTGATTCTGATTTTGGCAAGGAAAGCATTTTGAGGTATTTGTGCAGGTTTTACACAGGTTTTGTAGGGAATGAGCTCCCGTACTTGGCACCCAGCTCGGATGTGTTGTAACTGGAAGGAGCTTGCTCTGCTCCTCAGCCCCCCAGCAGCTCTACCTCGGTTTTATTTAGGAAAAGAGGTTGAGGGGTAGCCTGGGTGTTGTTTCCACAGCCCCTCCAGCTTGGTTTTCCTGCCCTGAGCAAGTCTCACAGCCGTGCACTTTGCCAGTAGGGAGTGCTCTGATGGAACTCCCTCCCATCCGCGATGCTTCCGGCCAGGAAGTGCTGGCGTTGGCAAAATGTGCTCCTGGGATGTTGCATGGAACCTTCCTGGCAGGCGGTTGTTGTGGGTTAACCCCGAC
>VXAC01006352.1:721-17934 GCA_013399225.1 Rhipidura dahli
TGTTATATGTGAAGGAGGATTACTCCCAGGTATTAAAACAAGTAAAAAATGGTTTATTTAACAATTAGAAAACTAGAACCAAAAAGAAAAACCTAGAAAAATCAGTAAAGAGATTAATTCCGCATTCCTTCACAATTGAAGACCTTTTTTTGGCCGGTTTGGCTGATATAACCTGGGCACAGCTTTCTTCTGGCGCTGGTTGCTTAAAAAGCGTGGTTGGAAGACAGTCTGGACAGCACCAGAGCTCCCTCTCCGTAGCTAGTTTGACGAGAAAGAGGAAGAACTTGGAATTGCGGCTTTGGAAATAGTACTGGAGTGTTGGCTCTGCTCCACCCCCTCTTAGTTCTGCCCCCGTGTCTCATGGGGTTGGTCAGCCTCCTCTCCCAGCTCTGGTGACAGGCTTCGTGGGTGTGTAACAGTATCTTCAGCGGGAGAAGGACTCATTTGAATACGGGGTTTCCATGGTGCCGGGTTGCAGGCTGGGTAAGCTAATATTACATTTCTTAAAACTATTTACACACTCTAAACACGTTTAAAACATTTTCATAATTGTCTAAATAAAGGATACAGTTAATTCTACATTCTAATTATAATAATATTTCCTAAAACTATTCTTTAATCACTTTAAGTAACAACCTTAGTACTTGATAAGAGGAGATGCGAAAAGTCTTATAACTTTCATGGATAACATTTGCCATTCCTCATATATTTTTAGCAGACAGAGTTTTCAGTTTTTAGTCCAGGGAAAAGCCAAACAGAGGATTTGGGAGGACCTGTACCAACACAGTTTGCTCCAGTGACTCTTAAAGGCAAATGTTAGACTCTGCTCCTCTTGTGCTGTTGTGCAAGGCAGAGCCCAATTCCTGACTCCATTTAGCCTTAGAATGATCAAAAAGGAAAAGGTAAGGTTTCACTATCACTGAATTCTTGTCTGTTAAAGACAGCCAGGTGCTTGGTACTTGATGCTTCGCTCTGGATAGTCCCGATGGAACGAAGCAGAGCATAAGAAAGGAGAATTTAAGGAACAAAGGTCTACGTGCACAGAAAAATACAAGGATGGCACCTTAAACTTCGAAGGGTAGTTTTTACTTTCAAGAGGCTTTCCAGGGCAAGGAGAGCTATGCTGCAGTGCTCTAAATTCCCTTCTGCACTTTTGAAAGCATAGAAATGTACTAAGATAATTTTTTAAGGCAATTTTGGTAGTGGAGACAAGAAGGGATTAAAGCCTAGATGAGGCTTCTATCAGAAGCTGGGAACAAGGTAGAGATGAATTTTGGCAACTTTTCCATGGCTGCTCTTCCAGCAGTAATGGTTACTTATGCTCAGCAGCCCTTTTTGCTGGGAATGGCAAATGATTGCTTCTACATCTGGTGTCTCAGAGAGATCTTGCCAGCTGGCAGGGATGTGCCTCCCCATAGACTGAATGTCCCCTTGGAGACTGAACGTGGGTGCTGCATTTGCTGACCAGGGGAATGGGGGATTTCTGTGGCTTTATCTCGCCTTCCTCCCGGCTGGAGCAGGGGGAAGGCTCACCACACTATTGCCTGCTACTCTTTGCCAAGAGTGGTCCTCTCAAGCACTTTCTTTGAGTCTAATAAGTTTGGGGTGTTGTGGAATGGGGGAATATGGCTGGTAAAAGGTCATGTCCCTGGGCCTTGACTGTGCTTATATCAAAGGATACTTTTAAAGTTGTTGATAATCTGTCAGGCAGCATGATGAGATGCAGAGTAAACCAGAATCTCTTTGATTTCTTCACTGGTGGGGTTATCTGTATGCATGTTGGTCTTGTTTTTCTGTTCTTAGCCTTGGGCTTTATACAGCTATTGATTTTTTTTTTCCTGGTTGTTACAACATTAATGCTTATTCAGGTAAAGATATTTGTTATTTTCCCAAGACAGCCTCACAATTCATTAAGAATGTGACGGGCTCCGGTGTGCTGGTAATGACTGCTTTAATTCCAGCAAACAGGATGCCTTACAAACAGCAGGTTAGATATTCACAGCTAAGATTCCGTGGTCCATTACTGCATTTCCTTTTCTTCTTCACTGCAGCTAGCATTAGTATTCAAAAGCTGAAGGCATGTTGGTCGAAAGCTACCTAAATATTTATGGACTTTTGCTAGGGTCAGAGTAACAAAGGCAGCAAATGAAATTAAAGATTTACACCATGAAACAAAGCGACTTATCAATCACTCTTTGCCAAGTTGCTTTGGCTGTTTAAAGAAGTTATTTTCTTAAGAGATTTCTTATAAAAATGAATTTCAGCATGAAATTTTGATCTGTAGTTTCACTTCAATGTCTGTATGATTTCTTCCATCAAGATGAGCCGATGGAGAAGACCTTGCACAACAGACAGTGTTGGCTGGTGCATAGCTTGATTCCATAAGAACAGTACTCGACATCTTTTATCTGGGTATATCAAAGCCTCTGTCCAACTTCAGGTCATAAATACTCCTGAGTGAGTGTGGAAATAAATGAGGGGAGAAATTGAGATGCAGCAACTTTAGAAAACTCCTATACCAAGTTAGACTTAAGAATAGAAACCAGGATTTGGGCAGGCTTTACATTTAAACTTTGCAGTCAAAGCTCAGGCTGGATGCGGAGTCTTGCTGTGCTGAGCAGTGGGCTGAGATGGTTTTATGTTTTTCTGGAGGGGTGTAAGAACCTCAATAACCTGGCATCTGCATTAAATAAGAAATGACACTTTATTGTTTTGTGAAAGCATGGCAGAACATATATTTGAAATGGAAATTGCCTTGCTTATTCAAATGAAAACCTCAGAGCACAGAAGCCCTGCTTTCATTATTTTGATTAGAAGCTACGTATTTTGCAATAGCAAGCAGGTAGGAAAAAAGCCAAATTTGAGAGAAGAAAATACTTCTTATTCCTTCAGTTTTTAATTTTTTTTTTGTTTTGAGATGTGTATATTCATAAAAAAAAAAGTAAACCATGAATTTTTATTTTTATTTTGTTCTGAGATAAGTTTAAGTGATTGTCTTGCAAGGTCTCTATAATATGGCAGCACAATGTGAACATATAGAGAGAAAATGAACTGAACAGTAAATGGCTTTAATAAGCAGCATGCCATCTTTTTCTTTTGGATATTAGCTGGGGATTGCATAAAACAGAGCCCCAGGACCTGACTTAAAATTAGTGCATTTTCTAGTTTTGTTCCTTTACTTGAAGAGAATAAGTCTGGGTATTTTGTTACAATATAATAATGACAATTTTAAATATTACATTTATATCAAAAGTGCATGAATGTGTGCAGAATATCTTTTGTTTTAGCTAGGAAAATTCTGAGGTAGATCAAAACCTGTAAGAACAAGCGTATAATCTTCCCAGTTAAATACTGAAACGGTGTTTATTTGCCCAAAGTAGTGTACATGTATACCAGTGGCAGTTTGGAATCAGCATTTGTGTTTTGCAAATAAAACTTGTCTCCTTTGATGACTCACTACAGCGAAGTTGTGTTGCTAATCACCCAAAAGGGATTTTGGATGTGCTTGGAGAAGATACATCCTTGTTTGTTCTAGTGGAGTGCCTGAACCGTTAGCATTTGCAAATATTTTGGTTCACAGTAATTGGTGGATCTTTTGCTTTCCAGGGAAATAAGACCTTAATGAAGGTAAAAGAAAAAAGAAACCTAAGAAATACAGGAAGTGATTCTCATTCTTATTATGTAAGGCCAAAGGATGCATGGAAAGGATCTGAAATTTATTGTCTCTAGATGAGGTTGCTGTTGTGTGTCCTGTCCTGTCATCCCCCTGCCCTGAGGAGCAAAATATCTGCAACTTTACCGAAATCCTCAACAGCTTTTTAGGCTCAGCATCTCCCCAAAATCACATGCAGAAAGGTAGATTCGTGTATTTTCCAGTATTGTGGAAACTGCACTGGGATTTAAACTGTAACCTTATGCTTAGAATGACAGCAGTTCAGATCCTGGATGTTCCAATCACAGTATGACATTTGGGCCACCAAAAAACCGCAACAGCGAAGTAAAGAAGTTAATATCTTTAGAAATTCAGGTTTTGCTGATTCTTAGCCTGAGAACAGTTATGGCCTGAAGAACAGCTCTATTGCTGAGTCATTAGAGAAAGCTCTGACACATGGGCACTCTGGTGCTCTCATTCTGGCTCGTTAACATTGGGCTGCTGTTATGCTGCATGACGAGTGTGAAAATTCCAAGAACTTCACCAGCTTCAGAGAACCCACCCTTATTTAGCATTCACAGACATGCCTGTCTAAACATAGAGTCTTTCTTTTGTATTTTACTTTACCTGTATAATCTTTTCCCTAGTGAGAAGGAAGGTGCACACAGCCACAGATGCTTGAGTGAAATTCTTCTTGCTGCCCTGTGAAAAAATTCTGAAAATTCCCTATCAGTTGAGAATTTTAGATGAAGATATTTACCACTAAGGATCATCAATAATAAATGTTCATGATTTTTTTATTAAAGATTGAACTTGTGACATTTCCTCAACTTTTGAACCTTGTGCAATACCTAATTGGAAGTGTCTTTATTTCTCCCACTCAGGATGAAAGACATCTAACATTTCACATCTTTTTATGTCTGTTAGAGGAATCAGTTTGTTTTTCCTGTGAAATTGATGCTTCCTCCAGAGCTTGTCTTTCCCTTGCTCTCCATTTACTGGCTGTGGTACTGCATGTCTCTTAGTCAAGCTGGTGCTGACAGCATCAGTGAAATGTTTCAGTGCAAAGACCAAGTTAACCACCAGCTTTAACTAGGTCTGAGTGGCTGCAGCAAATCAGACACTGAATTACCTCGTGGCTCTGGCCATCCCGAGAGATCTAAAGGCACACTGCAGGAAGTTGAGGGTTTATTCATTCAGGTACTTCATGCAGGACCCTAATTACAGAATATTGGTGTGAAAATAATTCCTGATGGTGATGGGGGAGTTAGATGTGTTGTAGCTCTACAGCAGAGGATACTGACTCTGAGTATCAGTCAGTCTAGAAGGACGTGGGTGTGGAGTAGATATTCCTTGCTTCATTTTTTAAATTCAAATAGTAAATGCATTCTAGAATACAGTGCTTCGTGTCTATTAAAATGTATTCATACTCTGTGTTTGGCTCTTTCCCATGGTGTGGGCTGTAGGATGAGCTGTACTTCTCTCACTTCGGTCACTCAGCCTGGACAAACTCTTTTCATAAGAAAGACTCTTAGCGTTTTTCCTGCTACAGTACAGAGTTCCTAAGTCTGATAGATCGTGTTGGAAGTCAAAGAGGAGTCCTTAACAGTAGATTCCCAGTATTGGGAATAGTGTTAAATACTTAGACCCTGATATTTGAATTAGCTGTTGTTAGATGCTTCCCTAAGGTGTACATAACAAATCTGTGGAAGCTGTATCTATTTATTGTTTATTTTTAAAAACTGCCTCGGAAGAATTGTGGTTTGTTCCATGTGTGATAAGCTAAACACAATTTGGTTCCGTTCCCATCCCCAGGTTTCATTTATTATGAAAACATGTCTGACTTTACTAAGCTGGTAGATTTGAGGGGGAGAGAAAATGAACATATATGGAATGTCCTGATATGGTACTTGGAAGTACACAATATTTCTCTGCCAGTATTATTTCAGTTTCCATATAATGTCTGTGTTTTTCTTAGTTACCCAACAGAGAGTTACTAAGTGACTGGACAAAAGGGTTTTTGATGGGTATGCAATTCTTGCACAGTGCTTTCTCCAGAGGGTAGTTTTACATAGCAGGTAAACAAAGTGTTGTCTGCCCCTTGCCCTGTGTAAGATAGCTCTTCTAATTTCTCAGCATTGGCAGGGGCTTTCTCATTGGGAACTACAGTGGGGACAAGTCTTGGAGCAGAGACTTTTCTCCTTGCAACAGAAGGCAGTGAGATGTGGGTGAGACCAGCCTAGCTCATGCTTGTGTTTGCCAGCCATGCAGCCTATCAATAAAGAGGGCAGCAGCAGAGGGGGACAGCTTGCTGCCTGCCAACAGGGAGCCTGTCTGGGAGCAATGTTTCCTGGGACTCTTCAGAAGCTGCCCCTCAGAGTGGCATTTGGGCAGCTCAGCCCCAGGGGCTACACACTTGCCCTGGTCTCTGTGGAGTTTTACTGCTGGAGTTGATTTCTACACTGACTTATTTAAAGAGAAGCAGCTAGAGCCATCATCTCCCGGGGATGTGATTTGCATTCTGTGTTTAATTAAAGCATGACAGTTTATGCCAGAGGATTTTAAAATGGGAAATAGAATGCTTTTTGCCAAATATTGGGATTTTATAGAGACTTGGAAACTCATTAGTAGAGAATTTTATTCATAAGTTGCAGCCTTTTTTGCAGGCCCCATTGAGTCTGGCTTTGTTTTCTTCTGGGTTTTTCCCTCACTGAGTTATTTTGGCATCACATTGTATTGGGGGAAATACTCGGTGACAAAACTGTTTGAGAAACACGGCACTGACCAAATTGTTTTTCTAGTAAGGAGCTGCTCCCAGGGACTGTTAATGACAGTGAGAACCTCTTCGACGTTAGGTCAGAGGTTTCAATTTGATCACATCAGGCAAATTTTAACCACCCTATAAAGCTGTTAGGTGGCTTGTAAGGAAGGTGGTAGGCATTTCATTCTGCTTGTTAGTTATTACAGGACATCTGTACAAACCTTGTAACCCTGACAGCTTCAGTGGTAGTCTCAGAAGAGAAGTCAAGTATTAAATAGGAACAATTATGTGGATAACTGTGAGGAAATACTGTGTGCAGTACGTCAGCAATTCATAACAAGGCACAGATATTTATCACCTCACTTTGTGAATGAGGTCACAGACTCATCATTTTGAAATCATCTGTTTGCAAATGAATTCACCCAAAATTTCTGTTGGTTTTGATTAGGCATGAAAAGAGTATTTTATTTACAAATGCATAGAATTTCAGGCCACCTGAAATTTAATCTTATCATGTTTTTTTACAAAGGTTGACCAGGAGTAATTTACTCTTGACTTAATTAGAAGACAAGGTCACAAAGCTGAGGGTCACTTTGCCCTTTTTGCTGGTTGTGCTGTAAGATGTGGCTACCCACACTTCAGCAGGGTACTGCAGAGCTGCTCTTTGGAGACAGGGACAGCTGGTCAGGCAGCCCTGTTCATGAGTTATTCATGTGTAGATTTAGAGTTGTTGGAATTATTCAAAATCCTATTGTTTCATCAGAAAATGAGCTGTAAACCATGGGAAGAGGCATTTTCATGGGCATGAATTTAACATCTTTAAAGGTCCCTTTTTTTGGTGTTGTCAGATAATCTGCACAAAGCCAGAGAAAGCAATAGAATTCACTCTTGGGGGTGAGGGAGCTGGTGATGAGGGTCAGAGATTGGTCAAATGTTTGTGTGATGGACTTCTCTCAAGATGACCCACAGATATCCAAAACTTGACATGCAAAGGTCTCTGCTTCTGCAGGTAATTCCACATTGTGTGTGTAGTTATGCCAACATTACTCTTTTCTGCCTGCCCAGTGGTGTTGAAGGGCTTGCCTTGGAACCAGAGAAGGGAAACGAGTCCCCATTCTGCAGTGTTTGGATTAGAGCAATTTGCACTCAAGTCCATGCAATCCTAGCAAGACATGGGATGCTGGAAGCTAGAGCAGCCTGGATCATATCAAACGTCTGTTTGGTTTCAGATAATTAGCAGTGGATTCCATTGTGAGATTCATCCTTTTGAGTTGTTGAACGAAGGAAGTGTGAGCTAACAATCCCTAGTGTGCATTGAGATCTTGTTTTACTCTGTATATATTTAGAATTTACAGTTTTCAGTCTTTTTCAGTTTAATGTTGAATTGTACCTGTTTGATGAGGCTCGTTTTGCTGCACAAGAAATAAGGCCTTCGAAAGACGCCCTTCAGGGTGACATTTCTCTGCTGGGAGAAGCTGGATTGGCCCTGCTCACATAACAGAGGGGAAGGCCACAGCGGGGAAGGCTGCTGATGTTAACTTGTTCTCTTGTAGCTTTTCCACAGCTATAAATACAGAGGGATTGTACAGTAAATGATGCATTTGGAGTGAATGTTTGCAGTGCTGGCTGCCACGTCTCCCCGATGCTTCGGCAGCACATACGTTCAGCTCTGAGGGTCGGCTGGGGTATTCATCTTCCTCTGGAGCAAGGCACTGGCTCTGCACCTCGGGAGGATTTTTAACTCTGGCTTTGGCAACTTTTTCCTGTATATGTAGCTTCTGTTTGGAGACTGTGACTTCAGGTGGCCTTGGGAAATAAGAGATACAGCCAAGGGCAGGGTTTTTCTTTGTTAACACTCCTTGTTGCAAGGTCTCATTCCTTGTCATTTTAATTCTTACATAGTCTCTTACAAGTCTCAGCGGAGCACAGGAGAAGCCCCTTTCCACTCCCCTGGCTGTGCTGCTGCCTCACAGTTCCCATTCTGCAGCCTGCCCCACTGTGAGAGTTTGCTAAACTGAAGCAGGGATTGCAAAGCATGTTGTTAAAAACCTAATTTCTAATGACTGATTTCATGCAAAAGGGTCAGAAAGCTAAGATGGCCCATAGTGGAGAAGTCTAGTCTACTCTTAAATACATATGATTCATCTTAAAATTAATATGAAATTGTTAATTTTTTGATCTAAGGCCTGGAATGGGGGGGAATAATGGCTTTACCTGCCATAAGCAGCAAATATGCATGCTTTTAAATGAATTTCAGATTGTACCAAGGTAATTTCCTTTGTAATTAATAACACCAATATAGTTGATTTCTTCTTTCTTTCCCATACTAGAATTGTCATCCAGTGAATTATATACCTGTGTTTTCCTGTTGATACTGAAATATTGTCATTTAATGGCCTACTGTGCTCATCCATGGATATCCAGAAATAAAAAATCAAAGGAAACAGCCTGTTAAAGTGCACTTTCAGCATAATTACTGACACTGGATATGAACTACTCTTTGTGCTATTTCTTGTATTCAGAAGATATGAAAGATGTGGATTTTAATCAGTTTCTGTGGGAGAGGCTTATTAAAAAAAGATCTTCAGGGATTAAAGAAGCAGAGCAGAAGATATTATAGTTGTGTTAGTGAAACATCTTTTATAAAACAGTTCTGTGTATTTTTGTCAAACACATTGTAACTGATGGGCACAAACATCATCCAGAGAATATCCTTTGCACCACTGGAAACTGATAAGACTTTTGTTTCTGATGTATCTGGTTATATTTCGTATTACTGTTTCCTGTCATAGCCTGTTACATAACCTAATGCCCCAACAGAGAGAAAAGGGAGTGGGGGACTGAGCAGAAGTGGCTGTAATGTAGCAGAAATATAACTGAAGGAGTTCACACATTTTTGTGTGTAACTGCAAATGGTCAGAAAGCCAGGCAGATACAGCAGCCTTTGCAGCTGCAGTGCTAGAAATGTTCAATGATAGAGAAGAATTGCAAATGAGATATATAGAAAACTGTTGTATGGGCTTTTTAATAGACAATACTCATAGCATCTATTCATCCAAATTTGAATATAGAAAATAAAATTAGATTCAGATTGTAGTTAGTATTTTTCTGAAATTACATTTTGAAACCATGGATTCTGTACTGCAGCTGTTTTTTTTTTTTCCAGAATTAGTGGGATTTCTAATAATAATATAAGTTGTTCTAAATTGCCTTTTTAAAATAATGTAGTCTTGTACTTGTGGTTCATCATTTTAAACCTGGCTGCCGTATTTATTTAAATGGTTAGGTAAGTACACGTTAAATACTGCTCAGAAAAATAACTCGGGGGTGGTCTGATCCTGTAGGCTGCCAATGTGAATTAATACTAAACAAATGGCACTTATTATTAATTGCTGTATTAAAAAATAGTGTTTGAGGGTGGGATGGGCGCTGCCAAGATGTTCTTGCTATTTACATGCTGTTTAGATGTTTACATTGCTGTTCCCTTCACTGAAAAAATCTTCCATTGCTGATACAAATAACTTAAACTTTTTCTTCAAGTCTCTAATGAAATCTGTAATGTGGCTAGAAACCCATTTACATCTGCAATAGATGTTGAATTCAAATTCAGGAAATCAGCTGGGACATGCAGACCCCTGCTGGGTAAGGTGTATGGTGAAGAGGTCTAATTTGGCTGGGGTGAAGGACACTCATCTTCCCCATGTTGTGGGTGCCTTAGAGTACCCTGAAACCTGGATAGACCCACAAAGCTTTTCAAAACTGTGCAATGCCTTTTGGCCTGCAAAACGGGGGTGCAAGATAAAGGCAGTTCTACTAAAAATCCATAGTGGGAACATTTTTATTTTGATGAAAAAATCTTTAATTTTGCTTCTGATAATAACAAATTATTATGACTTATGTAACATTGTTTTGCTTGTTTCTATTATGATGTTCATTTTTGAAATTAATTTAGCTAATATTTCATGTTTGAGATTTTGATTTACCATTTTACTGTTGTGTAATGCTGTGAAATGAATATGATTTAGCAGCAAAAGACCTTTAGTCTTTTGTGCTGATTTAGAAAAGATGATCTGAAATGTCAGGATTTCATATAGAATGAAAAATATATTTTCAGTCTTGTTAATTCAAATTTACTTGCACCTGCAAAACAGGGGAGGGCCTTTTAACAATGTGATGGAGGAATGGAATTCCAGTGAAAGACAATCTGTCTTGAATTTCTCAAAGATTTAAGTTGAACTCTTGTTCAAGTCTTGAGTGATTGCTAATTGCTTTGAGCAATGCATCTCTGAGAAGAAGGAACATTTCAGATTATTCCAGGGGAAAAGTGGAGCAAAATAACCTTTTTGAGGAGAGAAAAAATGTGAGAACCTGGCCAAGAGGAATGAGTTAGGGAGCAAATACTGAAGGGGAGAGTGGGTGAAAAAAAGATGAGCAAAAAAACTCAGATTGCAGAGGTGAAGACAAAAGGGGGGCAATGGGGAAGAGGAGTGACAATGTCTCTGATGGGGAGGATCAAACAGTGGTGCTGTGGAAGGACCTGTTGCTTGGCTTTCAACTCCCATCCAGGTGAGCTGGTACCACTCTCCCCTGGTGTATGCCCAGTCCTGAGCAGGGCTCAGGTGTGGATAAATCTCTCCATGAGCTGTACACGCAGCCCTCTGCAAAGGGAAATGCCCCCATATTGCCCAAGGAGACTGAGACAGTGGCAGTGGTGAGCATGTCACTGTGCTGAGACAGTGGCAGTGGTGAGCGTGTCACTGCTGTGAGACAGTGGCAGTGGTGAGCGTGTCACTGCTGTGAGACAGTGGCAGTGGTGAGCGTGTCACTGCTGTGAGACAGTGGCAGTGGTGAGCGTGTCACTGTGCTGAGACAGTGGCAGTGGTGAGCGTGTCACTGCTGTGAGACAGAGGCAGTGGTGAGCGTGTCACCTGGCTTTGGCACAGTGCTGGAGGCACGAGGTGCTGTGCTGGGTGCAGGGAGCTGCCTATGGAAGAACTTGGTGCTTCTGGGCTGGAGAGGGCCATGCAGTGGGCACTGAGGAGCTCTGCTGTGGGAAGCCAGGTGTGATAATTCAGGTGTCTGAACAAGGTCTGGAACATTACAGTCAGTATGAAAGGTAGTGTTCAGGAACAACTGATTGTGTCATTTCTGCTTCTGGAACAGAATACATGCCAGCTTCCTAATTTCTTGCTGTTTATTGTCTCATTAACTTTTGTCTCAAGGCTGTGTAATATTTTATTACTTGCTTTTCCAATACTTGTTATAAACAGCAACTGAAGCTTCATATTAAAGTAATCTCAGTTCTGGAATTCCAGACTAGAGTTCTCAATTCAGATTTGCCATAAAATGCAGCCTGTGAGATAATTATGTTAGAGAGAACTGTAGTCTGCAAAATGCTTTAAAAGCTGGAGTATAATTAATTATAAAGTGACCTCTTAAGGAGAGTAGATTTATTTCTTTAGCATGAATTAATTTCCTGATAGAGTTTTTGGATTGCCATCAAAACAGAATTGAATCTGTCAGTGTCTGTCGCTATTACCCCATCTAGCAGTATTTACCAACTTTGATGTGATGGGAACTCTTCTGGGGGGAAAAAGGGCTGCTTGGGGGCCAGAGCTTTCCAACCCTTAACTTCCTTTCAGAATGTCACAGCAGTGCTTATAGCTATTGATGTGTCTACTATAATTTACTAGAAGCTGTAATGAGATCAACAGCTCCATTCACAGAAGTGGCCGCATGCCAGTGAGGAGGTGTTAGGCTGGCTCAGTCCGACTTGTACCGAGCTGTGATTAAGACTGAGATGATGGAGGTTTGTACTTCTTTGCTGCTGCTCTGCTGGGCACCATGGCATTGATCAGCATCCTGTTGGTTTTGGTTTTTTAACTATCTGTGCTGTATCTCTGCAGGAAATGTGTGCTTTTCAATGGATAAACCTTGTTTTTCCTTGTTTTGTTTTTTAAAATACAGCTTTTGTATATAAGCTAGTTAGACAGCAGTTCATTTTCGATATAGTCTGTTTCTCCCTGTAGCCACCGATGGTTCTGACCTAAGCTAATTCAGCTTGTCCTTGCTTGAATACTGAACCTTTCCAAAGTGCTTGGCAATAGCCAGCTGACGTGGACTGCCCTGTGCAGCTGCTGAGGCTAAAGCTTTTGAAAATAATTGTTTTGAGTGTATTTTAATAGAGATTCTCATTGTTTGTTAAACTGTATTTGTTATAAGTCCCTTAATTATAATATTACAAATCTGGCTGAATACAGCCAGTGCATCATTTTAAAATGTTTTTATTTTTATGACTGGCAGTGTGTTTACAGAGGTTTTTTTGCTGCTTAATCTACCTCTCCAGTCAATCTGCCTACTAATGCCAAGTATATGAAATACATTTTGTTGTTTTCTCCCTTAATCACCTGTACTTGGAAAACGTAAAGGTGTTGTTGATGAGTGTTTTAAAAGCAGAGGAATGGAATTGTATCCTTGAGACAGATCTAGTTTGAAAAGAGCTTTGGATGTTTTACTTGAAGTAGTCAATGAAAGGCCCTTCTGAATGCCAGGAACCTTGTGCTGCTCCCTGGTGCATGAGCATTGCATAGTTCCTGTGTTGTGGTGGAGCTGTCAGAGAGGCAGACTGGTGTTGGTGTCAAGTGCAGCCTGTTGCTGGTGAGGATGAAGCAAGTCTGACATCCTGCGTTGGACTCTGGCCCCTCTGCTCAAGTGGGACAGGATCTGAGTGCAGGAATGCCAAGTGGAATGTGCTCCCCAGGAGGCCTCAATCAGGTGGAGTGGTGGCACTTGCTCAGGCCAGGGTGCCCCAAGGAATGGCTGACCTCTCTCTGTGGCAGTGCAGTAGTGCCTCTTCAGAGAGGACAAATGACTCCTACCCAGCAGTGTGGCAGAAGTTCCCAAAGGATTCACAGCAGTAAAGACAAAAGAAAATCCTATAATAGGTTCTTATCTCGGTCTGCTGGTGTTGCGCTTGGGCAGGGCTTGTTGTGCGTGGTTTGGGAGGAATCTGTTCTAAAGGCCTTTGAGAATGTTGTTTTTATTTTTGTGCACATCTGATTGTGCTGCAGGGAGGAGCTGACACATCACAATGTGCTTTGCATTTCTTTGAGCATGAACTTCTCACAAGGGAGTGATGTCCCACTGGTGGGTCTGAGATGATTCTCTCACTAAGGACACTTGAATATAGAGATCAAAAAGAAAGTAGCTAGGGCAGAATGAGACAGAGAACCCAGAGTGTGCTGGACAAAGGCTACTGTATTCTCATGGAAAATCTTGCTTTTTTATTTTTATTGGCATGAAGAACCAGTAATGTGTACCTTGCAATCTGCCTATCTGGTGATCCACTTCACTTAGAGGGACTTGAAGCCTGCTTTGGTTTGCTTTTACGGAAAGCTGGTTGCTTTCAGGAAAAAAATATCTTTGGATTGTGTTCTTTATGCAGCTACTCTTTAATATTTTGAAATCTTGATGTGACTGAGAAGGAAGTGGGGGATATATTGATGAAATTCCTGTGCAGCAGCAGCCAGCCTGTGCTATGTCCAGTCACTGTACCTGTTGCTTTTAGAGTGCAAAATACATCCTGAAAAGTATTGGCATATATTTCTGTATTTGAAAGGATGCAGGAGCCTCCAGGTGCAAGCTGTGTGAGGGTGATTCCCTAGCCATTATAACATGCATTTCAGAGCCAAAAATGAGGGAAGCCAGCAGATGAGAACAGCCATCCATAATTTGTCTTGCTTCCACAGTTTTCACAGCTTGACCTCAGAAGCAGCCATCGTGTCTGGCTTTGGAAGGAAAAACCCCTACATCCTGTGTGCTTGTTGATTTAAGGACATGTTTGTTGTCTAGAATTAACACGATGCAGAGCCAAGTTGGTATTGATGCTGCTTGCATACAGCTCTGATTTGGATTTTGGAGCTACATACAGTTGCACAAATGGTATCAAAGGCAACTTAATTGCCCTAGATTTATTTGTGTTGGTGCTGAATCAGTGAGAGGTCAGTTTTCTTACACGGGAGATGAGAGTTAAATTCAGCCTCTGCTCACATGGTAGTGTTTCCTCCACCTCTAAACCCACAAAACTATTTCCTTTCAGCCTTGCATGTGTGGTGATTCTGTATTTTGCAAGTACAGTGTGATGAATGTGTTTTGGCTAGAAAATGGAGAAGTTAAAAGTATGGTGTGAAAGGCATATCAGACTTGATTACCGTTCTGGTAGAGTTACAGATCTGGTGAATGAAGGGAATTCGAGAAATGTAATGGATTTGGACTTAAGTAAAACATTAATAATGCTTCATAATAATCTGCTTCATGAAATCTTACTTGAAAATATTGATTCGAATTTGCTGTGATGGAGATACTGCCATATGATCTAAGAGTTGGCAGGGCAAGTGTAAATGAAGAATAATTTTAAATGGATGAAGCTGGAGCCTTTGAAAAAGCCTCTGAAGAAGCCTGGGGAATAATGCTGTATGTGTTCTAATGTTTAATATCTTTGTTAGTAGCACAGAAAATGAAGTATGTAAACTAAATTCTTTGGAGGTACTGAACCATGAATATCTGCAATATAGAAGAAAATAGTTAAATAATGCAAAAGACTATTGAGAATTATTAGAAATGAGGATGAAAACTAGGAAGATGAATGTTGAAAAACATAATCTGAATCGTGGCTGAAGGGAAGAATAATGCATTACAAAATTCAGAACAAAACACTGAACCTCAGGAAATAGATTCTTCCTTTTCTAGTTAACTCAGATTAATTGAAGGTTGAAAAAGCTTTTCTGTGGGGCTTCTCTTTGTTAGGTAAAAAGGCAATCAACTCCCACAAAAAATTACACCCAGCATCACTAAAATACTCTAAGAGAGGTGTAGTTACACTCTCCAGAGAGTCTGCTCTGGAGTTCCTGCAGGATTTATCACCTAGCAGGTTACTGTTTGGAAGAAAAGTAATGCTATCCATGAAAGTGAGACTTGAAGGATTAAAATGCTGTTTGTAAAACTTATTTTTTTGAATCCCCTTAACCATTTTGCCATTGTGAAGCATGTGAGTGGAAAAAAAATAGAAACAAGAAAATTGTTATTAAAACCAAACAAAAACCCTTTACCAACAATTCAAGTTAATTTTTAAGTTTTTTGTCTGACTAGATACATCTTTAGATTAAAACTTTTTCTGCAAGAGTTGTTTGACAGAACTGGGTATGCATAAAATGCAACCCCTGAAGTCTTCCTCTGGCAGCGTGCATGTAATCACATCAAAGGAAATGGCAAGGTCGCTGTGTATTAATTCTCTAGGTATTTTATGAAGTTGACCTTTTCTGGTGTTGTATCCTAATTAGCGTAGGCAGACCTGCTGAGCAGTGATTTGAGGAACATGTAACCTTACCTCTGAGGGTTTGGAGGTCTTTGATCATCCTATGGATTAGAATTTCTATTCATGGCTCTTCTGAACTATGGGCAAACTGAGCTTGGCATTTTTCTCACTCACATGGTTTCCCTCTAACTGATGGATGCTGCTGGTACTCTAAGATGAGGGGAATCAGTATTTGAAGCTTGGATATACATAAATGCAGGCACAGAATAGGAAAATGGTGACTTATATTTTCAGTAATTCACATGCCTACCTGAACCTAACACCCTGCTTAGGATTTTTGTCTTCTGGGGGTATCAACCAACTGTAGTTTCTTTGAACGTTAAAAATTTTTAATATCTCAGTAAAAAGGAGGAATCATTAAGGAGTAACCAAGTCAGTTTTCAGGTGAATTACATGGGAAATGTCTATGATGATGCTAACTAAAGATTTGCAACTTGGGCTGTTACTTAATTATTTACTGTTATTGCAAAGAGCATTTCTGTCCTGTAATCATATTAAGTGTTTTAAATGCATGTTTCTAGGAATGCAGGCTGTGTATCATACTTGCATATCACAGAGGTTTATTCTGACTTAGTAAACAATGAGTCATTATCTCCTGCAACTTCTTAAACACAAGCTTTTAAGGATTTGTGGCAGATATGAGTGCAGAATATTGATTAATAGCAGTAGTACCACTGTTACAGTAAGCAGTCTTAAAATACAGCTTTTCTCAGTTGTGTGGGCTTTATGGAGGATATGAGAAAGTCACTGTGCTGAGAACTACAAGGCTGAGCTGACATCTGTTTCTGGTGCTCTGAGAACTTAAAAAAAGGTTCGCCTAGTTCAGAAAAAGAAAGTTTGACAGTCTTTCTGTAATGAATCTGAGACAATATTTCTGGTAGTAAGTTGCTCCATACTCATGTACAAGTCCTTACAAAACAGAGGAACTGAAGTTGGGAAAAACTGAGTCTGGAACAAACCACACATTCTGGAAGAATAAGAGTGATAAAATGTTGGATCACTGAAGCTGAGCATGTGGTGAATTGGAGAAGCTCTAGACTTGATGTGAGGGTCATTTGATAAAATTTCACAGCAATATGGTACAGAATCTCAGACTTAATGGCTGCAGTGAAATCTACTGGCATTAAAAATATGCAACTTTTTATTTATTGTTGTAATTTCTAGCTAGTGAAAGGAAGATGTCAGGTGTTTAAAGGGCGAAGTATTATTATCATTGTTTTTATATTATCATTGTCTCTGTTTGATTTTTCCAAGTGATCAGTGGCAGCTGCCATATTGACATGGTGGTAAATGTAATGTAGCTTATTTTGGCATATATAAATATTATGGAGTTCAAGATTGCTATTGTGAAGTCAGGAAGGGCATACCGTGGTTTTCATGTAACAACATCAGTGTCTCACTGGCCATTTCCTCTGACCAGCTGCCTA
>VXAC01006352.1:17974-155298 GCA_013399225.1 Rhipidura dahli
TAATTTTAAGGATTTTTCTGCCAGGTGTTTTATGTTTTAAAGGCTTAGAACAATGGCATGTGCCCTTTCCCTAGATCTGCTTGAATTTTTGCCTGTTATCATGGCTAAAACTTGCATTTTTGGTTGTAAAGGAGGTGGGCTGACGTGTGCCATTGCTGTGGAGAGTGCAGAAAGTGGGGTGTGCTTGTGCCAGCTCTGCACTGATAACAGCCCTGTCCAACCCTGGGGCTGCACGTGGTGCTCTGGGATAGCTGCTGCTGCCCAGAGTCCTCTGGGGACATTTGTGAGCTGCACTGAGCTGGGAATATCCCCAGAGGCTTTTAGTGCACCTGCCCCTTAGACTGTTGCTTTCAGACTTTGCGTGCAAAAATCTCATTTTAAAAACATGCAGATGACCTCCTGCCTGAAAATCACCTGCTTTTTGTGGTGAATCTAATTGCACACCTAAAGCTAGAAATTTCTGGAAACGTTGCTGTACATTTTTATTTGCACAGGTGTACATTATGGATTTGATCAAAAGATGATTTCTGCTCTGCAGCAGGCAGTGGAGTTTTGCAATTGGAGTGCCTGAGAATCAAGAAGACTGATTCCTCAAGATGTATTAAATCCTTATTATAGTTTTTTTGGTCTTAAGTATGCACAGTAGCAGAAGGATAATGACTTCTCTTTTGGGGCAAAGCCCCAACACCCTCGACTTTATTACATATATATTTTAAAACAGTAATTTAAAAGATGTGATATTTAAGCATTATCAAATATTGTTCATGATGTGTAATCATAAAAACCAGTTAAAATATATTTTAAATATTATTAATGCAAGACTTATTCCAGATATTAAAAACTTTCAAACACTGAAATGAATTTTCAAGCCAAACTAATTTAATCTGGTTTTCAAAGTGTTTCTTGTAATATGATTCTAATTTATTCTATGGTTCTTCTCATGTTCACTGTAGACCACTTAACAGTGCATTCATCATGCAATTGTTGCTGTCACTTCCATACCATTTCCCCAAATTAGGAAAAAAATCTTGCATGACTAATTTTTAGTCAACTGTCCCTAGGTTCTTGCAGGGCCCTCAAGGACTGCTCAGCCTTTTAGAGAGGGTGGAAAGGAGGTGGTGACCCTTGCTGTGCTGCCATCTGTGGAATTTCCAGTCTCCCATCCCTCCACTGGAAAGCCTTCTTGTAAAGAAAGAAAACCACTGACTAGGATGAACATCCTCAGCATTTAAAAAGGAATGATTTTGTGAATCACCTTTGTAAATATTGATATGAGACAGATTGTTGCACATGTCCAAAGACACCCAATCAGCTGAGAATGCAGCTGTGTTTTCTCATGTGCAGCCCCGCGCAGCTGTGCATGAGGGTGTTTTATTTCACAGCATCTGCAGTCTCTGGGCATCACTTATGCAGTCTTCATCCCTCCCTGCACAGGAGCCATAATTCAGCCTGTCCCTGTCTACCTGCTGCTCTTCCAGCTCCTGCTGTCCTGCTTTTTCCTGCAGTTGCATCTGTTGTAACCCTCTGGGCAGGTGTCTCCTGTGAGCAGCAGAGCAATAAAGCCTCAGCCTGTTGTTGGTAAGATACCTCTGACAAAAGAAGCCTCTGAAAGAGAAAGGCTGTTTCCGTTCTGCCTGCCATTCTGCCCTGTTTGAAACAGCACTGAAGTACAGGGGTATCATCAGTTTGTGATCTGAATCAGGCTGACCCCTGATGGGCAACAAGTGGGTTGAGCTAAGTGCTCCTGAAATGTTATTTCACTAAAGAAAAATAAACGTATATAGAGTAATTCAGGCTTCTGAAACAAATAAAGAAGTGTGGTGATAAGTAAAGTATTTTAAACTCCTAAAACCAAGGGTGATCCGTGGTTAAAAGTTGGCTGGGGATACTTTTTAGCTGCCAGGCCTCCAGCTGTGCTAAAAAATGAATTTTTGTGCTGCTTAGAAAGTGTGTAAGATGTGCAAAAGAGATGTAGTCAAGTGCAGGAACTTAATGTTACAGAAAAACCCCAAAATTTTCTGTTCCTGAATTTGAGCTGCTTTTTCTATTATCTGTTTACAGCACCAGCCACACTTCTGGTAGTAACTGCTTTGAGGATTAAATTAACTTCTTGGCATCTTTTGAATTAGGGAGCACATAACGGCCATTTAATAGGAGTGCTTCAATTGATGAGCAGAAATTGAAGACAAGAAGATTACATATAGCCCATTCTTGAGATCCTGTTAGTATTGTGCTTCTTTCTGATGTTAAGAACAGACTTTTGTTGTTTGCTGCTGCAGTGTAATTTTTCATTTATTTGAAACAACATGAAGCTTCTCACTCGTCTCTCCTTTACATTAACTGTGGCGAAAGGAGGATTTATGCTGCATGTACAGATCATAAAGCAGTTTAAGGAAATATTTTTCCGAGGTGATTGGAATTAGAAAAAGCTATCTTGGTTTCCTGTGCCTTATGAAATGAGTATTACTTTTGCCTCTGTGTGATTCTCTGCCGCGTCTGCGTGGCTGGTTCGGTCTCAGGCACACCCAGCCGATAACCCCGGATCGAAGGCTCCCAGGCTGAGGGCTGACGCAGCCTCCAGGATCCAGAGCTGGCAGCTCTCCGAGCTAACACAGGTCCTGTGTCCGCCGAACGGATCCGGTTATCAGAGCTCGCTCGGTCAGCCCGCTCCGATCCCTTCGGAGGCTCCTCCGCCAGGTGCCGGTGCCGCCCGTGGCACCGCCGCAGCCTCTGGGGCTGCGTGTCGGGCTCAGTGGCTCTCGAGGGACGATGGCGCAGAGAGAGAGAGAGGGAGACGCAGAAGGGTGAGGTAGCAAAGGTTTATGCCGGGCAAGGATCGGGGAAATCTCCTCTCCCCCCGAGCAGGGTAATGAATTTTATACTCCCACAGAATTGGGCGGGCACAGCGAGAACAACCAATAAACACAAACATTACATCGACTCAGACCAATGGCGATATTACAGAAGGGAGGGGAAAACATGTCAATCTCTTCTAAACCAATTACTCGACGCCCAGCGAAGAATTTTCCAGAAGCTTGCCTTGATAGGCACCTCAAATCCTCCCCACTGGGCGTGGAATGTTCTTCTCCAACACCCCTGCACCAAACCATGTCTTTTAGGGGAAAGATAACTGTACCAATATTCTTCAAAAAAGGAAAAAAAACTTCTTTACGCTTTGCCCCCAAGGCTTTCCTCTGCAAGGGACTCCTCTAGCCACCTGAGGGCTAGGGCTGGAGCAGCTATTGGAGTTCCCGGGGTCCCCACAATTCTCCTTTAGCACCTGAGTTCAGTTATTTTGGTTAGTAGTTATGCCATATTCCTTTCCAGCATTTGCTCCAGCTTTGCCCAATACATTGCTGGAACAAGTCTGGAGCAGGGGAGGGTTAATGTAAAAAGAAATCACTCTTCATTTGTGCAAATAATTTGCAGAGGCAACTTCATAAAATTGAATAAAGTACCCAAACAGGATGATATATGCTAGAAGATGGAATTACCAACTGGGAAACAAAAAAGTTATTGCAGCAGATGAGCAGGCCAGAACAACGGAGCTGGTGATGTAGCAGTGCTCTGTTGGGTGCAAATGAAAAAACACCCAGACAATCAGAAAACACAAATAGAAAACCTGGCAAGGAAATACTTTCTGGTGCTACATAACATGCTCTTTGATTTCACTGAGGCAGGTTAAGATGTTCTTGGTATTTTCTGAAAAATACGAATTTACATGTAGCGCAGAAAGACTCTTCTGAAGGAACACAGTCATATTTATTTGCAGTTACTAGAGACTGAGAGAATTTGACTGTTCTGCTTTCTACAGGATATACATTCTTCTTTCCTAACAAACATTCTCTGTGGTGTATGTGTCTAGTGGTTGTTATCAGATGTGTTCATCCCTGTTGTCCTGTGTGCTCTGGTTTGCCCCCTGGTACGGTTGGATGTATTAAAGGTGTGTGTGAAGAGGGCAGAAGAGAATCCTGCGCTCAGGTGGGAATGTGGCTGTGGGTCCACCCACGCACGGCCCCGCAGGGCGCTGGCCAGGAGCTCGGTGTGACAGCAACCCACGCCCAGCTGCTGCCCACACTGCCCACTGCAGTCACCTCAAGGTCCAAATCTCTGGTGCTGCACAGCCACTTGCAGTGGGCTGGGGGTGTTCTGCGTCAGGCTGTGCATTAGTCCTGGGGGGGCTTCGTAATGACCAACAGAGCAACTTATTCACCCCTGAGCTGAGGGGCTGTTTCTGTTTGAGCAGTCTGAGAGCAGTGACAGATTCCTGGCTGTGTGACAACCCCCTGCAACACTTGTTGTGTGGTGGGAAGAGCATGTGATGGGGATCTGCGTGTTAGCTGGTGAGGACATACCTATGCTTGACTTCAGTTTGGACACTGGCCAAATACTAAATGTGCGTCCTCCTGTTTTTCAGGCTGTCTGCTTTTATAAATAATAATAATTTGTGGGGAAGCGGACGTAGCAATGGGAAGATGCAAATAGTTCGGTAATTATTTTGATCCGGCATGACAGATTGTTTGTTGGTTTTTTTCCTGGGCATTTTGTTTTCTTAGCATTGTGGGGCTGTCAAGAAACATTTTCTGCTGCAATATGTTATGTGTGTGTTTCCACACAGAATATATATGCGTTCACGTACACAAGAGTAAATCTGAAAACTGTTATTACCATTCAGGAAAGAGATCTTGTGTCTATTGTGGATATTGCTCAAAAACCACTACTTGAATTCTTGGTGACAGTAAGAAATGACAAATAAATCTAAGGGATTTTTAGGATAGGGATGGAGAACAAATCAACCTCATTTTTCAAGTGTACTTCTGTATCTCAGTTTCTTTGTGCAGATCTGATGATCCTGTCTCAAAGGTCACAGTAAAACTGATAAAATCTAGAAGAAGGACAAGAAAAATGGTTAAAGGTGTGGAGCTTCCTGTACAGGAGGAGAAACATAATAGATTAGGATTGCTGCATGAAAAGATATGGTAATAGTATAATAGTAGAATATAAAAATGTGGATGGGAGAGAAATAACGGTAGGGAGTAAGAATTATCTG
Organism: Rhipidura dahli; assembly: GCA_013399225.1. Taxonomy (NCBI): domain Eukaryota; kingdom Metazoa; phylum Chordata; class Aves; order Passeriformes; family Rhipiduridae; genus Rhipidura; species Rhipidura dahli. The sequence continues at coordinate 23,025 of VXAC01006352.1, forward strand.
TGTGTTGTAATATGGGATCTAAAGGGTGTCCAACAAAAATAGATGTTTTAAGATAAGTCCTTTTTCATGGAAAGCACAGTTAAATTGCAGAGCCTGCTACCACACAGTATGAAGGACAACAAATTATAAAGGACTTAAAAATTAAGAATTTTCATCAAATATAATTATTTTGTAGAATTCTTTTGTATAATTCTTTTGTACACCCAATCCAGTAAGTGGATTGGAAGCCAGCTCTAACTCAGGTTAATTCTGTTAAGCTGCTGGAACTGCTGTCAGTGTACAGACAGGAGGGTCACACAATACATGCTCTGCTTCGTGGTGTTAATTCACTAAGGGAAAAAAAGGGAAGGCACTGTTGGGATAGGTGGTTTCTTACTGCCTTTTAACATAGTAATTTCTGTGTTCACTGAGTGCGACTCTTCTGTAGTGCATGTCTCTTGGTTTTTAGCTGTAAGACCTAAGAGGCAAATACTGTTTTATTTTTCTAATTTAAAAAAGTGAAAGTGGCACAATTTAGCCATGGCATTTCTTCTGTGTCGAAGAGGGATTAGCAGGGTTTGTTGGACTTAGATTAGTTTCTTTGTTTGCAGTTGTTGACAGTGCCATTGTTTCTCTTGGATATTCATAGCTGGATTGTGGCTGAGTGCACAGCCCACAAAGAATAAATCAATTATTAGGGGTCACAGATGGAGCATTATGCAAGTCAGTTGACTTGAAAATGTACATGTATGTGCACACAATACATATATAAATATTTTAAAACAAAGTTCTGTTTTCATTCCAGTCTGGTGTCTCTTATTCCAGCTCTGAATAGCAGACCTGTCTCCACTGCTGTAAGATAAATTGAATCTGAATATCTGCTCTGTGCTCTTAGGGGTTCCAAAGCAGAGAGGGCATTATGACAGTCCAGCAAAGATAATGCAAACAGAAGAGTATTTTGTCAGGGGTAAGCGAATACTTTTGTGCAAGCTGGTATGTGGTAGATCAAACAGAGCAGAATCAGAGTTGCAAACTCTGAGGGTCCTCTTCAAAGGAACACTTGATGCAGTAGCAGGGCTCTCCATCCATTATTTGCTTGTTGTTTTACCCAATGGTGTACCTGAACCCAGTGATTTTAATTGATGCTTGTGGAGGCAGTAAGTGAAAACTCTGGTTGTGAATCTGCTCAGTGGTTCATAAAAATTTCTTTTGTGCGTGGTGTTTTGTGGTGGTTTTTTTTTTGTTTTTTTTTACTTCTTAAAAGTACAGTTTTAGTAGTTAGTGTTCTTCAGTAGTGTATTGGGGTAGAATACTATGGTACATGACATGTATATATCTGCATGTGTTTCACTGAACTACAGCAAATATTCCAAACTGAAAATTGGTACACTCATGATCCAAGTGAAATATATGGTGAAGGTTCCTCTAAAACCAGTAACAGCACTGTAAATGTGTAATAAATCATTTACCCTGTTAAAAGGGTTATCTGTACATCCTGAAATTTTGTTTCCATTTAAAGGGTCTTATGAGGACAAAGAAATGAGTCATAAGGATTCTGCTGCTGACAATAAGCAGCATGGGGTAACTTTTTACATCTCAGCCATTAGAAGGAAGCCCTCATTTCCACTTTTAAGTAGTAAATCCTATGTGATTTGCATAAAGACGAATCTGTGCTCGGGTGAATGATGTCACCTTCCATCTCAGCCATATAATGGGGTGAAAGCCTTGTTGAAAAGTTCTGTACAGGATTTTGAAATATTATAGGGGGATTTTTAGCTCCTGTGTTCAGCGTGTGAATTCCAGAGCAAGGGTAAATGCAAACTAGATCCCATTCAACACGGAACTGTTCCTTTTTTGTGGTATCATTTCCTTAGGAAGTGATGTAGGCTTCTAGGGTGGGTTTTGCATCCCTGTTGAATCTTGAATTCAGTCATATTTTGTAAGATTTTTTGATGGAGGAAACCGTTGTAGTACAACAACTGCCCTGAGTGCGTCAGAAACACGTGGGACGTACCCAGCACGTCAGACCTTCTGCCCTACTTTGCATTTGTGAGATGTGCCACTTATGAGCTTGTCTGCACTGCTCAGTGCACTGTAGCACAGAAAAACCTTCTGTGTGACTTCAAAATGACCTAGCTCATGTACCAGTAGCTCGTGCAGCTGTGAACTGCACAGTGTAGACAAAATGTAAAGTCCATTTGTAGGTTGCGTTGGTTCAGCTTTTCGTGTCTTTCCAGAGACGGCAAGATTTGGTACTACTAAATCTTAAAAAAACCTGGGGTAGCTTTAGAATCAGCTCGCTCTTCTTTTAGTTTTGTTTATTATCTCTTCAAGGGGCTGCAATGAGATTTATGAGATGTTTCGCTGCAACACTGCAAGCGCAATTTCATTAAAATAGGACAGCTACAATGCCTTTCAGCTCCTATGAGACAGCTTGTGGCTTTTGCTGAAGCTGCAACATGATTTCCCAAAGCAATACCCAATTAAACACGGGGTTATAAGGCAATGTGATCTTCACCAAAGATGGAAACACTTGCTCTAAGGTATACTTTTTTTTCAGAATGTTCAGACAAAACTATTATAGGTCAATGGGTTACCATGTGGAAGAAATCATGCTCTGGCAAATGCTCACAGAAGCCAGCAGACTATCTAAGCAGTTCTGGAGAGAGTGGAGGTGGTAAGTTTTTGTAATTTAAAAGTTCTCTGAAGGTAGGTGAACATGAATGGTTAGCACAGCAAAAAGCTAATGCTAAGGACCCACAAGTTCTGTACTAGAAATACAGTTTAAAGTTCTCATCCCTCATCTGGGTTTGGGAAGAACACTTATGTGTGGGTCACACCCATCCAGGCTAGGGAAGGCAGTAACTCAGTGACTCCAACAAGAGCAGGTCGGTGGGCACTGTAATGGCAGCTGAAACTCCCTGCTGAGGCTGGCAAAGGGGGGCTCATGGGAAAATAAGGAATTTCACAGCTGTCTTGGGGTTTATGGAAGAAAGGGCCCAAGTGTCACTGGAGAGAAAATCAATGGCAATGTGATATGGCTTCCCTTTCTCTTTTCTGGTGACTGTGTTTTGTGAAGATATATACAACACACGCTTAAGCATTTGAAGGGAAGCTGATTAAAGGTGTGGAAAAGAGCAGAGACTTGGAGCTGTTATTAAAAAAAATCTTAATTGGAGGAGGGAAAATGGTGATGCAAAGAGAGAGCAAGAGAGACTTTATTTCAACTCCATAGGAGGCAGCGTCAAAGCTTAAGACCAGAAACACGTGAGAACTTTGTGAAACCAGGGTTAGCATATTGAGTGCTTAGAATCTTAGCAGGATTTTTTTCTTCTTCATTTTTTTGGTAAGGATTAGACTCTATGCAGATAATTAGAAAATGCACAAGTATACTTGATAGGATTACAAAAATATAAAGAATTTAAATCCTCATGCTTCAGCACAAAAGCCAGTGAATATGACAATATTCTGAAGAATATTCTCTTAAAGGAGTTTGGTTTTGTGTATCTCTACAGAAGATTTTAAAAGCTTTAGAGCGATTGGTGTGGTGTCAGTGACAGATATGGAAAGGACACTGGCCCAGGCAAGCCATGCTGTCTAATATGATAGATTCAGTGTTGTATTTACCTTCAGTGAAGGTGTTGCTTACACAAATATAAAATTGAACTCCGACAGGGGAACAACTGGGGGATAACAAATGTTCACAAAATGGCCCCAAAACTTTGCCTCCAAAAAAAACTTCACCCTTGGCCTTTCAGTGCAACTGTGACAGATGGCTGCAGACCCATGTTGTATCATACTTTGTAATAGGAGAGAGCTGATCCCTGGAGCTCAAGGGATACATGGACAGTTATTTACATTAAAAGTAGTTTATTGGAATTCAGATTTCTGGTGATTTGCTTTTTATGGCATCTGCACTGTTTCATTTTCAGTAGCCAAAAATAATTCAACATGTGATTCTGCTGTTCAGGACCTGAAATTACGTGACAAATATGTATTTCTCTTCATGCTGAATTGACCACTCCAACAGGATGCAGTTGCATGCTTCATGCAAGTACTTCGGGAAGAACACAAATAAAAGAAATAAGCAAATGACCACACAAATGAAATGAGACCTTGCTATCATTCATTTATCAATATAAATTATCTACTTGGCTCCTTGCCTTCTGTCAAATGTGCAGAGATCAGAAATGGAGTTTCCCAGCTAAATCAAATTGACCCTGAGGATAACAAAAGTTTAGTCTCTCCTGATTTGTGTAAGTGGCATAAAGCCTTGTGCTTATTGTGTCACTCTCTGCACTCTAAACAAACACTGGCATTCTTGGTGAAGGAGAAAGCCTATCACTGCTGGTTAGGGATTCTGAGGGATGGAAGTTGGGGATTGTGTTCGACAGATTCAGTCCCCATCTTAGCTGGCACGTACCCAAGGTGTACAGGAGGGCTTTATGCTGGAGGCTTTGTGCAACCTGCCCTTGAGATCTCAGACTTTTCATAGCAAAGAACTGAAGCAAGAAGTTGCCAGCTGATGCTCACCCCAAGTGGTGCTTATAGAGGCCAATCAGTTGCCAAATTTTTTTGGCTTTCAGACCCTTAGGGAAAGTGACTGTCTTGTGGGGTGAAGTCGAGCGTGAGTTTATGAAGTGTCAGGTGAGGGCACTGGTTATTTAGCTGCAGCTGAGACCTGGGATCTCCTGCTCAGGGTGGTGGTAATTGTGGGTTAGAACCAGAGAGCTCAACCTGAGTCCTGTCTTGAGGGAAGTGGGAAGGCAGGAATGGGAGTTTGGTGGTGGTGATAGGAGTGGCTGGTGCATTCAATCAGCTGGTTTTCAGTTTTTGTATTAAAAAAAATATGCATTTTTGGTTTTTTTCCCCCAAGCATTTAGTTTGTAAAATAAAATGAAGGCATTACTAGGATTGAAATGTCAAGGCTAGAGTTAATAATTTAACCTTTGTTTTAAAAAAGTTTCATATGTTCTTCATGTGAAACTTCTTGTGGTTGATCCTTTGCTTTGTAGAGCTTTATATTTAAATGACTTCAGCAAGGGTGAGTCGGCAAGAAACTTGTTGCTTCAAAACACCTGCCCTTTTTGGATCACATTTGCCTCCTAGGGCATCAGCATATTGTGGGGCACAAAGAGATGTTTTAGCTGCTTGTCTCATGGGACTCTGTGTGTGCCCAGGTCCCTGATGAAAAGTCTGTGTCAGCTCCTGGGCCTTGGTGCAGATCAGCTGGTTGGATTCTGAGCCTCTTGTGCTTAATACTAGAAGGGGTATGTTCACAAAATGTGCAAGTTGTCTTCCAGTTAATGCAGAAAAGAGATGAAAGTGTTTGAGAGTGTTGGTAGAAAACACTGCCCTTCTTTTCATTATGCATTTCTATGCATTCTGAAATTAGTCAACAAATCGAACATTACCTGCCTTTCTGTTTTGTAGTCTTTCTGACAGTTTAACTGATGTGTTTGGTAATTGCTCACACAAAAATTTTATCCAGTTTTGATGTCCAAAGCCAGTCAAATTCTGTGAATTACCTGATTAGCTGTGGTCAGTGCAGTTAATCAAATGTATCGTTAAACTGGGGAGAAAATGATAGGCACTTCTGCCATTTAGAACCCCCTTTTCCTAACATTAACAAGAGTGCAGTGCAGTCTCCTGCATGCACAGAGAGCCAAGGAGATTGGGCAAGTCTTAAGTGAGAACATGTTGCTTTTTGTTACGTTGCACAGAAATGTGTTTTAGTCTGGAAGGGACTTGGAATGGAAGTGAAAAAAGATGTTTTTCTCCAACAGCCCAGGTTCTGTGTGGTGGAGGCCTAAATGTACATAGCAACCACTCTCCTGCTCAGCAGGGTCTGAGCCTGCAGCTCACTTTAACACCTTGCTGGGCTTCGCTGGAGCTCAGAGAACAGAGGAAGCCTTTTGTCCCTGTAGTGGATGCTGGTCTTGGTCTCCAGGGTGTCCAGCCCATGTCTGGTATGTGCAGCCACCCTGCACCAGGAGAGGGCTGTCAGGGAGGAGCACCTGATCCATGCCTTCATTACACCTAGGTGTAATTGTGTGTAAAGTACAAAAAGGAGCCAAATTTAGCCCAAACTTTAACCTTGCTTCAGTATGGGGCTTCATTAACACCTTCCATTGGTCCTGGGGCCAAGGCTAACATACTGTGCCTTGGGTTCTACAGCTAAGGAAACCTGTTACCATAGTAAAAAACCCATCACTTTACTCTTGTAGAACTGAGAAATGCTTGTCAGTCTAAATCTATCTATCTATCTATATATATATATAAAATAAGGGTGGTCTCCATGGAGTTTCCAAAGCTAATAAATGTGCAAGGTCGTTGTCTGCCAGACAGTCTCAAGATGTAGATTGGACTGCATCAAAATATTCTTACCATGTGAAAATGAAGAGCCTCTGTGACAAAAGCCCCCCTGAGAAATCAGATGGTATGTATATCCAGGAGGCAGTTTTCCTGGTTGCACAAAATGTTTTCAGCTTATGAAGAAACATATTCATTTTATTTCAAAGTAGTTACTTACTGAGATGACTGAGGTCCAAAATACAAGTGGCTCATAGTACTGCATGTATAATAAATGCTGTAGGAAGTGCTCAAGAGCTGTGTAGAACTCCCTTTAGGTGATGTGGGGAGGGGCAAGGTGTTTTCTGAATCTGTAGTCTGTATTTAGACTGTTAGGGAACCTTGAATGAAAAATTGTCTTCTGACCTAATGCTCATGAAATTGGATCTTTGGGAAATGGTTGTTTGAAGTAAATTGGAAGGATTGGAGAGCTGACAGTAACCATTGAGTCTGCAGAACCAGGCTATGGTGTTAGAGCTCTCAGAGGCTCTACCTTCATGGTGTGTCTAGAGATTTAACCTCAGAAGGCAATGCCTTGCTTTGGAGAGATTTGGGAAACTTTAAAAGCCCACAGTGTCAATTGTGCAGGTTATTATCAGTCAGACAAGAGGGTAATGCACTGCCAGGCCTGGGTATTGATTCCCTGCAGTCTCATACCTTATAGATAGGGTTTCTTTATGAAAACAATTCAGTGATTATGAGAAAAGAATACATGGTGTGAAGAATGTGGCAATTTAGCTGGTGTATGTAGCACGTGTTCTGGATGAGACAGTGATTTTGTAAAGATGACATGCAGTAAAAAGAGAAGAAATCAGAGTATAACAGTCGTACAATGACAACTAAAACAATCTCTCCTCAGCCCTGCAGGGAATACCACGGTTGTTGTCAGGCTGCCCAGGCTCTCAAACTGACACTGCTGTCTATGGCATCCTGCTGTCACTTCATTTCCACCAGTCTAGAATCTGAGTGTTTCTCACAGCAAAATTCCCTAATGTTTGGGACAGTATGAGGATAACACAAAGGCTCTAGATGCTGTGGCTTTCTAACATAGGAATTTTTTTTACTTGGCTTGTGACTTGAGCATACAAGCTTAATACATATTATCAGAAAATCTGTGTGATCAAATAATGAATGCCTTTAGTGAGAAGCTGGTGACCTATGAACAAACAAACAAAATTTCCTCATTTGTACTGGTACTTCTCATTAGAAATTCACTCTTGTAATAAGTCACTTATAATTTTAACTGGTAAAAAAAGTGATGTTTGAAAACAGGAACCTTCTCTGACCTACTCTTTCTGCTTCTATATTTGAAGTGCAGCTTTTCCTTTCCTTAAACCAATCTCTCTGTGTGCCCAGCTTGGAATTAGGCACTAGCTCCTTTGTTATGAGGTTTATCTTGTTAGTTTAAGCATTTTCCTTCCATCTGTGGTTAACTCTCTGCACGAGCACTGGTAATTGGTGTTACAAAGCCCTGTAGAAACAGATTCAGGAAGGTGTGATATTGAATTCCTTACTTGTCCTCACGTGACAATGTTTTAGTAATTGTCTGTTCCTATGACCACAGTGCAGTAGTGCTTTGGCCTTCTGTATAATACATTCAAATGCAGTGGTAAGAGGACAGGGACAAAATTATTTTGGGTTTAGTCTGCAACTGAAGAAAGCTACATGAAGGTGTTATATAATGAGATTAAATGACTACAAACATAAAACATAACAGCCAGTTAAGCTTTCTTAATAATAAAGCCTAGGTAGCACCTAATAAAAAAGTGTAATACAATATTTCTGTATAGATTGTGCCACAGGGCTTGAGTGATCCTGTATTATTTATCCACTCTGACAATTTTCCATGATGTAGTACCTGAAATCAGGTGCAGTTGTAGGCATTGTACAACAGCTGAAAGTAGAGCCTTTCAGTGAAACATCATCTTTTAGTGGAATGTGAGGTGTTTTAAAAGCAGATATTTTCTACATAATTTCTTCTGAATTAGTGTCTACTGTAGAATGACTTTCATGTGGAGAGAAACCTTAGGTTGTAATTACTCCAATTTTTAAACCATTAATAATAAATTAGGGTATCAAAGAAATACTCTGCCTTTGCACTGATACAAGGTAAGCGTGGTTATCCCCTGTGTAATAGTTGTTTATCCCCAGACACGGAGGCTGATATAGTTCAAAAACAAAACAAAACAAAAGTCTAGTTGAAAATGAGAACAACTTTCAAAAGGTCAGGTCTCATTTAAACATCCAAACAAGAGGCCCAGTCTTGCAGCAGCCTCTGGCAAAGAAGTGTGTAAATGTTGAGACCTTTTGAAAATCTGCCCTCAGGTTCACAGTGGGAACTATCAGGTGTTAAACACATTTGAACAACTGGCTAATTTCATGGATTCAGATGAGAACTCCTGACAATTTGTGAGGTTTGGTGTTTTCCCCTGATTTGTCTCATGCAGAGCTGAAGGGGAGAGAGAAATTCAGAGTAATACTCCAGTAAGTTAAAGTCGCTTCAGTAGGTGTTAAAAAAGTTATGTGCAGTGTCTGAAGTTGCTCAGTGGCAACTGCTGAAAGGAAAACTGGAGAATGCAGATTGCAGTATTTGAATGCTCCCCAGTTTATAGCACTGGATGGTCATGGAGGATTTGAGATCTGCAGGCAAAGTGGTTCTTATATCACGAATACTAGTGCTGAGTGAGGACAGGAACTTTTCCTTAGTAATGAGCAAAAATAATTTTGGCACTTGTTATGTCTTTCATGAGGGAGGAAAGGAGAAAGTGTTCCTTGTAAAGTTGATTTTAGAAAATGACATAGCAGCTTTAGACTGTTGCTAGGCTTGGGATATTTGCATAATCTTTGAATGCAGTTGTAAGTGTGTGATACATTGCAGAGATCTTTCAATAGATCAACCCCTAAAGCTTGTCGATAAATATGTGCTATAAATACGTACTGAGTCACAACTAGATCCATAAACACTACAAGTCTTTCAGCAGTTGGCATAAATAAATGAATGCTGTTTAGATAAGTGGGCTCCTTCACCACGGCTCTGCTTCCCTGGCTGTGTGATGATTGCTGGTGTCTCCTCTGCCTTATGTAATATCGCTGTCCCCTTTGCTGGTAGAAGTAACAGCTGTGGGAGGGGGGAAATCATAGACAGGACAAAAAGGGCTAGTTTTAAGGCTGTGCATTTCTGGAGCTGCTTGCTGGAGTACAGAACTTGCTGTCTGTGCACGAGACAATGGTAGCTTTTGTGAACTTACCTTGAGCCACATAACGTTTTATTTCTGGTAACACAGCAGCCCTGATAGCTTTATGTGAGCTCCAGAGTCTTCCTTAAAGCCTGGGGATGTAAAGTGCCTCTTTGGAGCAATGTTTGGGGTTATTTGACTTTGTTTTCTTCAAGTAGGCGTTTTACTGAGCACAATGGCAGATTGGAAAGGAGATCATGCGTCAGTGTTTTGGTTTGCTTAAAATGTCTGCATGAGTGGGAGTGTGCAGCAAGTGGCACGTGCTCCGAATGTGCTGGGGAAACAACAGGAATCTTTCGTAGGTAGTGCAGAAGCAATGTCTGGAGGCCTAGGCTGATGCTCATCTCTCCTGCTTTCAGCTCAAGGCATGATGCAAAGGGAGGAATTTAAGCCTCTCCCCCACAAATGGGAGTTCCTCTTGGCCCTATTTGTGCATAGATACCTTTAGGTAGGTGAGCAGGGCTAATGTGTTCCTTGGTTGTCAGTGCTCTCAATCCAAGTGTGTTCTTCCAAAGAACCAAAGAATGGGAGGTTTTATCAGCTTATCTGGAATTGCTCTGTTTGTTTGCTTTTTGAAGATGACAGAATGTTCTCCTTTAGTGTGTGCCCAAACTGAGCCTGAGCCACACTGACATTAAAACAATACTCAGCCTGTACAGGTAAAATAGTCCCAAAGGAGGTGACAGAGTCAGGCATCCCTGCAGAATGTAACAAGGGTGTAAAAAATACTTCTATGTCATTGATTTGTCATGAAAGGCAGGTGAAAAAAGCAGAGGGTGAGAAAGTGCAGCTCATTCTGTGTTGAAGGGCAAAAGAAAACATAATTATTGAAGAACTTGCAAAGAACAGAGATCAAATATGCGGTGTTCAGAAAAGCAGTTATGTCCTGTGAATAATTGAGATGGTTTGCAGTTAATTCTACCTCAGAACTAGTGTTGAAGGGGAAAAAGAAAAAAAAAACCTCAAAGCTGACAATTCACTTCCACCTGTACCTTAAATTAGTATTGATGCCATTGTGATTAATGTGTAGTTCTGTAGAACCATGCACTATTCAAAATTACCAGAAACGCTTATTCACATTTTTAGACGTCATGCCAAACTAAAATTCCAAGAGAAAATCTTCCCTATTGGAGTTACATTTTGTTGGGGAAACAGAAATACAATTATTCTGTAGAGTTTATGTACTATAAAGTTCTATTTATTGCTTTAAGGGTCTTTTTATTATTAATTGAGGAAAACTAGAAAAGGTTTGAATTCTGGGGTGTTGCACATCCTTAACCGCACATAATGCTAAATTTTTTCCAGAGAATTTTAAAATACTTCTAATAGCTGCATTATGCAGTCTTTCCTGGTGTGCTCTTCCACATCTACCCAACTGCAGAACCAATAGCAAAAATCAACTGTAATGCAGTTCTAAAGCTGGTTGTGCTCTCAGAGACTCTATTCTTAGGAGGAGCTAGAGAGCAGTATCAGGGCTGTCTTTTGGAAAAACAAGGCTGTCTCTTATCTGTCACTGGTGCTCTCAGTTGATGCACTTTTATCAGTGGAATGTGCTTTTTGCTGATTTCGAGGCAGTAGCTTTTCCACACAAAATGCAGCATGTTCAGTGAAGGTTAACCCAAAAACCTTACTTGGAAAACAACTGGTGCATTTGTTGACCACTTGATGGCATCACTCAGTTGAGCAGAAACTAAACTGCGTTGTCAGTAGACCATGGTTACTTGCGCTTGGTGTTTCATTTTGACCATCAAAGAGTGAAGGGAGTTATTAACATGCTCCCACAAATTAAATGAAAGCCACAGCGCTAGTTTTGATCCCTGTTTTTATTCTCTGTTATATGTTACTTCCCATTTGGGAATAATTTCTTCGTCTGCATAAATGCAAACAGAAGAGTGGTCTAGACTGCTCCTCTTCTTGCTCCTGGTTAATTTTTCAAGGATAGCAGTTAATGGTTTAGTGGGTTAGTACTGACACAATGAATGTTGTCATGCACTGGAATGGCTTTTTGCTTTGTCTTTCCAGGGACATTGCTTTAAGTCTCCAATTGTTGCAGTCAATGTGCATGCTAGAGAAAGGATTTATGCAGTTTTGGTGCTCGTTATAGGTCCTAGAACGTGAAAGCATTTTGCAGCCTTCATACCAAATGTTGTCAGCATGTGTGCCAGCAATGACAGTGTACTGGAAATGCTGAGCCAAGGGGGTAGTGGAGCAAACAAGGCACAGTGGCAATTATTTAGATGTAAAGGACACTTCTGGTAATGTCAGGGGAGCTCAGAGTTTATACATGCTGAGAAGTGGCCCACAAGACATCGGGTCATAAAACACAGAGTTGAAAGGAAGCTGAAGATCTAAAAGAGGCTTCTCCTGAGCAGCTGATGTCACTGAGCAGTGACGAGGCCCCTGTTAGTGCCCTGAGCAGTGGCCAGAGGGATGGAGCCAGCTGCTGACCCCAGCAGCTTATTCCCTTATTCCTCCTCCTTGAATAATGGAAAAACAATAAAAACACTGCCCAAAAATTGGGGGATGACCTTTAGAAGCAATTTTCCCAAGTTTTTTTAGTAAACGTTTCAAACTCTCATGCTTTCCTTGCTTTTGAGATTTTTTTAGATGCTGCTTTGCCAGAGATATTCTGACATAGTGATCATATGAACTCTTATGTACACGCACTAATGTATGAATGTGCTGGTACACCTCTGTCCTGCCCTTTCTCAGATACAGAAGAAGAGGAGGGAGGGAATATTTATTGTTCTCAAATGTTTTATCCAAAAAATGTACACATCTAAGTTGAGGTGCTTTGGGGTTTTGGTTGGCTTGATTTTTTTTTTTTTTTCCCAACCAAACCACAGAGGAGAAATTGTGAATTTTCTTTTTTGTTCTAAGATGCGTTTTGTTTTGGTAATGGAGTAGGAAATATCCATCTTCACTACATATAAGGTGATACTGCAATAAAAGTGCTACATAAAAGATTTTTGCTGTCTACCTTTGTTATCTTTTCTCTGTATTATCAGTCATTACGTGACAAGTAACTATAGCTTCATGTAGATTTAATAATAAAAATAATAAATTCTTTATTATTTGTAGAAACATAGTGTAAGTATAGAACATAAAAGTGAGTAAAAGCCTAGAGAAATGAAACAAAGAAAAATATATTTATTGCTGAGTATCCAAAGGAAGAACAACTGCATAGCATGTCATTAAGTGCAAATGATGCAAATTCATTATGAATTGCCTTTCTCAGTCAAAGAAAGAAGCTGAAGGGTGAGAAACATATCAAATGTGAAGCAAGAAATAAATTACTCTTCAGGAAACCCCATTTAGGGGTTCACTGAGTGCTTAGATAACTAATTTTAATGTTGTTCTTAATACACCAATACTAGGAATCTTTGTATAGATCAATATTTTTAATAGAAGCATTCTCAGTGATATGAGATTATTCTATAATTTTTTCTGCCTGATCAGCTGGTTTTACACAAAAGCATTAAGTTTTAAAGGCCTTTTGAGGCCTAAAGAGGAGTAAAATCTAGATAGTTAATAGTCCTTTGCAATTTTTCTGTGTGACTGAATTAGCTGTGGGCTTGTGCTTCAACTTCATGGAAGTTTCTCATGCAGTACAACAGGAACATTCAGGTTTTGCTTAGATATGTGTGAAAACACTTCTGTGGTTTGTGTTATTTTGGCTTTACCTGAAAGAACTGTATCATCATCCTCTTGAGTTTGAAATATTGCTTGGTGGATGCAGTCTTTCTCCTTGCATCATTGTCTTTTTTATCTCATTCCAGTGCTCCCACAAACGTCCCAGAAAGACTTTTCCCATTTAATTTGAGAATACCTCTGTGGGTGTGTTTCCCACAGACCTTACATCTTGATTCCAGACACAATTTTCTGAACTGATATATTTTTATCTCCTCACTCTTGGTTGTTCTAGTGTTTGACCCCAAAATTTTACCTGTATCTCTATTTATATATAAATTGACTAATGAACCAAACTGCTAATTAAATTTTGTACCCACAAATAATATAATGATTCATTTGTATGTAGCACATGACATTCTGAATCTGCTTGCTAGTTCAGTTGGTAGATCTAACTTTCAGCAAATGATATTGCAGGCCTTGATAATCTCATGGTATATTAGGACTTAGGTTCCCATAATAGTGTTTTTTTTTTTTTTTTTCCCCTAGAATCTGCTGTTTTCTCTGGACTTTGTTTTAATGATAATTTTTTTCCCTACTGGTTTTCAAAGATAAATAATGTGCAAAATTAGTTTTCCACCAGATTGAGACAGTAGTACTGAGGCAAGCATGGAGTCTCTCATCTCAGCAGGAAGGTGGCTTTCAAACCTAATCACAGACACTTAAGTGCCAACTTAGTTAATCACTTCATTGCAGAGTAATACAGCACGTCTGAAGTTATCTTCCTTCCTTTGAAAATCTTTCCAAGCAGGGAGGCAACAGCCTCTCCATTTTCAGATGGTGATTTTTTTAAAAATGCAAGTCATTTGTGATTTGGATGATTCTCCATTTGTAGTGCAGTAAAGAGTTCCTAAGGATTAGTCAAACTGAAAGAGAAGAAAAAAAAATTCAACTAAAATCTTGGATGTATTAAATATGTGAGGGTGTCCAGAGTGGGTAGGATGGTGATGCCCAGAAGTGAGAGACAGAAAGACATTGAAGTTTGAAGAGTCAGTGTGAATGCCAGTAGGAGGATGTATTGTTAGAGCTGAAATTACACTGGCAGCTGCTGCTGCTCTATTGATAATGGAGAAAACAAAGGAACACATTTTTACCCTTTTCTGATAACAGGAAATCACTGAAAGGGAGGCTGAGAGATGGTCATGTTGTCACATTGCCAGGAGCAAGATAGCAGTTTCTCTTGGAGTATTTTAATTCCCAGTGGTTTGGAGAGAGTGGGATTTAATTACAGAGATCTGAGATAAAGCTCTTAATGCAAATATCCCCATGAAGAATGTGCCAAATCAGGACTTTGCCATCTGCACCTGTCTTCAGAAATAGGAAATGCAGGAAGCAGTGGTAGAAATGCAAGACCTGAAGCGTGATTGCAGCAATGTAGATGTCTTGCATTGTCTTATGTACCATGAGGAGTCCCACTGATGAAAAAGTTCATAGGGATAAGGCTCAGTCTGAAAATTAATAGCTTCTTTTCCAGGCTTAACTGTGGTCTTAATGGAATGTGTTGGGAGTTAGAGATGTGGGTCACAGAATGAGAGAGTTTTCTATGTATTGCTATGATGTGAGAGTCAAATTAGAGGCAACAGATGGAGAAGAAAGCAGTGTCTTGTGAAACACTGTGATGGAAATAACAGTTCAAGATGTAGAATGTCAGACAGATGTGTAAAGGGGAGTTTCTGAGAACAGACTTCAAAACAATAGGTTAGGAGAGATACTTCACTGGAACATTATGAACTGGGTTAATTAATAATTTAGGCAACTTCAATGAAATCCAAGAATAAGCTTGAGAGGTCTGTTCATGGTGGCCAACACTGAACAAGCACCATGACATGATTTAATTGGCTCAGATAGATGGATGAAGATTTAATCTTTAGGTATGGTGATGTTGTTAATGTTTTCATAATGCTAGACTACACATTTCTTACTGTATGTTTTGTACAATGTTGTTATCTTAAACTGAAGTTTAATGGTGATGAAATAATTCAGTACAGTAAACTTGAACTGTTGCTGTTCAAGTAGCAGTCAAATCTGGGGCAGGATTACCAGAACATTTGCATCTTTTTGTCTGTGGAACACATACTTTGAAAGGATTATTTCTTGAAGCCTGTTTAAATAAATGTATCTTCAAGATAAGTAAATATGGAAGAATTTTAGTTATGACAATATTAAATGTATGTAACCATAACTATAGTAGTTGAAGATCACTGAAGTTCTCAATGTGTTTTGATTCCCCTTTTCCTTATGTTGGTAGCTTGATGTGGACCAAAGCATTTCAGATCAAACATACTCAGCTCTAAGAAAATCCAGATCAGGGTTATGAAATTTCTATGCAAAAATCGCATGTTCTTTTAAATGCTTATGAAACTGCAGCTGATAGATAGAATTTGTGGTTTACTCAGTTACAGAGTCAGGGATATTTGATTGTTGCTGCAAATCCATAGCTAGTGAGAAGTTGAACAGAAAATTACTTTTTTTTCTAATGTTAGTTTTCTGTAGAAATTGTAGCAGTGTGGGGGGAATCCTAAAAAAAAAAAGTGGTCCACCAGAGTTTTCTCCTGAGATTGTATAATCCTTGAATGTTCCCTTGATAAGGAATTTTGAGATGCCTTAGGAGCTAATGAGTTTTTTAATGGAGTCTGTTATGTTGTTGTTCCCCATTGTGTTACTCATGTAAGAAGTAATACCTTCCTTCTTAATGTGCTCAAAGCTTGTTCTCACCCTTCAGTGCAATAGTTGTGGAGAGGCTGAACTTCTTGGAATCCATTGTATTTTTGTATAATGAAAGTCTTCTATTAGAAATGACATGTTCTGTTTCACATTCTGTAATTTGACTAAAGAAAGCAATTCAGAAAACATGAAACCCTTTTTTTTCCCTTAGTCATTCCAGGTTTTATTGCCTGCTATCTCAAAACAGAGAGGCAAGAGGAGAAAACACTAAGCAGCATATATGCTTTCAGACAGAACATAATCAATTGACAAAAATATCAGAATGTGGAAGCATATTGACTGATTGTTCAGTGGACACAAACTACAGCACACTGGGAAAATGCCTCA
Source organism: Rhipidura dahli (assembly GCA_013399225.1). Lineage (NCBI taxonomy): Eukaryota > Metazoa > Chordata > Aves > Passeriformes > Rhipiduridae > Rhipidura > Rhipidura dahli. The sequence continues at coordinate 39,332 of VXAC01006352.1, forward strand.
ACTGAAATGGTTTTTGCTGAGATATCTCAGCTGTGTTTGGTGGGCTGTGCTGGCAAATAAGGGGACCCATTTGCTGTGATCTGCCTCCTCACTGGTCTTTCTGCTGCTAATAAGCAGCAGCTTTTGATTAGTGTCAACCACTGAATGAAGGTTTTTCTTGTTACACAACTGGTGATCAGCTCTGTATTGCACGAATAAATCACTCTCCAAATGTAGCCTCCCACCAGAAAGGGCTTTGTTTTTTGTCTCCTTCTGTCTGCTTTGCAAGTAAATTGTTCCTGCTACAGCCCCGTGTGGCTTGCTGCTCTCACCCTTGGTGACAGCAAAGCTTGCTGGCTGGTGATCTCTGCAGGGGTTTATGGCTCAGCTCTGCTGTTCTCTCCCTCTGTTCTCACTTCCCTGTTCCCTCCCCTGCTGTGACTAAATAAATTACCTGTATGACATGTTCAGTTTTCTCTGGCAAGAAGCCTGGGAAATCAAATCTGTTCCCGAACCTGGGTCTCCCATTTGGCAAATATAATGCCTCCCTGCTGTTAAATCAGGTCAGCTCTCAGGAAAAACAAAGAACAATTTCATATAACTATAATCAACACAGAGTAAATTTAGATAATGCAGCTGACATATGTTTATTGTAAAGACCATCAAGGAAATAATTTTAAAAGCTCTTCATCTTTGTTGCATCAGGATACATGTTGAACATTCTGTGCATAGAGAAGATCAAACATTTTCTTTCTGTTATCCCATATCAAAATGAAATATATCTATTTTCTGTCTGGTCTAACAAGATTTTTGGTGGAGGGGTTCATTGGCTGTGTGAGAAACAGTTACGTATTTAATTATGGAGGCTTTATGTAATTAATATTAATTGGTACTCAAATGTTAATTACTATTAATTATTCATAACCTACTTCCTTTGACTTTCTGGCCTCTGAAAGTGGAGATAAAAGTGTTTAGAGGAGGATAAATGCTTTCAACAGGTTGTGTTCTCTTTTCTGCCTTTTGCCTCGGTGCGTTTCCAGCGGAGCTGAGGCAGCACGGCAGTGGCAGTGTGGCTGCAGGTCACCTGGCAGTCCCACAGCCCTGCCAGTCCCACAGCCCGTGCACCCTCCTTGCACCAGCACGAGCAGCCTCCCCTCTCCAGGTGGAAGCTGAATGCCCTGCTCAGCTCCCTGCATGTCCCAGGGGGCTCTGAGTTGCACTCCAGAGGCTCTTCTGTTTCTGCCCTGTTAATGAGCTCCTGTGGACTGCACAGGGCTGGGGAGCATCTCCAGTCCCCTCCTGTCTGGCTTTGCTGTGCTGTGGGAGCAGAGCCGTGGGTTTCCTGTGGGCAGGATGTGCTTGGGCACTTGACGGTTGGGGTCTGAAACAGCTGCTGAACTCCAGAACTTGCCCCCAGCCCTCTTCAAAGGCACAGAGCAAGCAATTCCAAGTGCCCCTGGGGGATTCTCAGGGCTGGTGCCAGCCTAACCTCTGAGGGTCTCCTGTGCTGAGCTTCTTCGCGAGGGTTAGTAAAACTTGTCATCGCTGGCTGCCTTCTAGTCTTACGTTGTCTTCTCACCACTACTGACTCAATAGCTGCTGAGGGCCCTGGCTGGAAACATTTTCTAACTGTGGCTGAATATGAGGTTGCCTTATCTGGAGAAGTCCTGGGAACACCACACCATGTGGGATGTCCTGAGCAGCATAGCAGGCTGCCCAGGTCTCTCCACAGTCTTTGTTTTGTATTCAGCATGAGAATAATGCTTCATTCTCAAAAACAGATAGGGTCAAATGTATGTGCTGTGTTTTCAAATGGTACGTGCTTTTCCAGATCTTAAGGACAGCTACAGTGTTGTTAATAATTGTTTAGTCATTCATGAGTTGTCTTGGTTCTAAAGAATGCCTTTGTTGTTTCTTCATTGCTCTGAGACTCACACTGAATGTTTTCTTCTCAATTTAAAAAATCCTTAAAAAAAACTCTGCTGTATGAGGCAAATCCTTGGAATGGAAATTGCTCCTCTTTGTCTGACACCTTCATCCAATGTACCCAACAAGGATTAAGGGGTTAAAGCAGTGAAGTGAGTTTTAAAAAATGGAAATTCAGTTCCTGTGTGCACCAGGAGAATGACCTGAAGCAAGGGCCATAATCTCCATCCACATCAGCTGCTGTCTCAAGGACTGACAGTAGTTACGTTATCTGTCCTCAACTTTGGCATATCAGGACGGATTGCAGATATTGTCACCTACTGTAAAGGTACAGGACCTACCTCTGAAAGGCTTCAGCTGATAGTGTAATATAAATCATTTCCGCCCCGTGCTGATGGCAAGGGCAAAACCTGCCTCATTCTTTTCTTAGCATCTAGGCTGGCCAAAGGAATTGCTGAGCTTGTTCAAACCCTCCTTTACGTCTTGTCTTCCCCAGCCTGCGACCTGATGACCCTGGGGATCTTGGCGCTGGTGACGTCCACGGGCTGCGCGTCGGCCAACGCGCTGCAGTCGCTGACGGACGCCATGCACATCCCGCACCTGTTCGTGCAGCGCAGCACGGGCGGCTCCCCGCGCACCGCCTGCCAGCTCAACCCCAGCCTGGAGGACGAGGAGTACACGCTGGCCGCGCGCCCGCCCGTGCGCCTCAACGACGTCATGCTCAAGCTGGTCACCGAGCTGCGCTGGCAGAAGTTCATCGTCTTCTACGACAGCGATTATGGTAAGGCAAGGACAGCGTTTTGGACTCCGTTACGTGAATTTCTTCTTAACTGGGAGGTGGGGGGGGAAACACGAAGGGATGGGTGGAAAAAGTCTTGCTAGTAGGTTTTTCACTGGCAAGGGAGTGATTTCAAGTGGATGCAGGTCTTTGGCTTGAAGGAAAGGTTGCTGTGAAGACTAGTTTTCAGACGAGGTGCAAAGTTGCTTAGCAACACCTACCCAGACAGACAAAGTTTGAATCATCTCACACTTTCTCAGTAAAATATTAATCTAATGTTGACATTGATTGGCAGGGGTCACATAGGTGTGTAAGGAAGTCCAGCATGGTCTCTACCTGTTCCAGAAAATGCTTTCTATCAAAGCTGAGCACTGTTCTCATTAAAAATTAATTTTCACAGTAACTATTACTTTTTTCACATGCTTCCTCACACTATTCTGTATCTGGAGAAAATTTCACAGTGATCTACTTCCTGGCATTAAACCAAAAGGTAGACTTAGCATTTTCACTAAATCTCATGCATTTCCTTCAGCAAAATTCTTACTTTGGGCTGAAACTTGAGGAAAAGGAGTCTCTGCCCGAGCAAATTTGGTACCTTATGATAGGTGTAAATAATAATAAAAACCTGAATCTCTCCCTGTGCCAGGCTCTCAGAGGGAAAGGGAACTGTGTATATTTTTTTTATGTCCCACTTCTCCCCAACCCTTGCTCAACTGATACAAATACTGTTCTAGGTGTTGAACTTGTGGTATTTTCAGCGCTCTTGTCTTAGGATGTAGGATCTGTAATGGGAAAAATAAATTTTCTATGGTATGTTTAAAACCCTGCTAACACTTTTGCTTTAAAATGCGATGCATAATCTTTTGATGTGGTAATTTACCATGAACAGAATATAAAAGTAGGAAACTTAAGGTTAAATCGCAGTGGGAAAAATAATCTTATGTGTGTCTGTGCATATAGTTTGGATTTTATACAGTCTTCCACCACTACAAAATAAATCTTTATTTGCATTCTCCCCATACACTATCAGATTTTCAGTGGCAAGTCAGAGAGAAATACATCTTTGTTTTTGAGGTTTGATTAGTCCTGGTTTAAAAATTCCCAAAATCCAACAAAGGAAAAAACAACAATCCTGAGTTTAAAAGAGTTCTGAAAATCTTGGGTGCAGATTTCTTTTCTCAGTTGCTAGATAGTTACTTGCTCTTTGTTTAGCAGGGACATTGAAGAGGATGAGGTTGGATTTAAGTAGGAAATCAACTGAGACTGTAACATCATTTTAATGACATAGAATTGTTTTAAGCATGAGAAAACTTCCATGATGCTTGTAGAGCTAATCTGTAGACTCAAAAGTCTAGTAACCCAGCAAATAAACTGCCCTGTAGTTACTGTCCCTTGTAATGCTTGAACAGTGAATGCTTTGAAAGCAGAAGTCACAAGGGGCATGGTAGGTGTTCTTTTGGTGGCCTTGTAGTGATGAGAAAGTTGCTCTTTACCAGAGGATTGGGTTTAAAGAGTTAAAATTATTCTAACATTTATTTCAAGAATGAAGGAGAAAATAATAATCTTACTGGGATGTCTTAGAAATGCCCCAGATGCTCTGTGTGCAAACTATTGCCTATTTTCCCTGCTAGCCAACCTGCTTACTGAACTGTGGCATCCCTTATTCCAGCAATGCATCTGTGTTTCTTTGCCTTTGTTTTTTTTTTTTTTTTTTTTTTTTTTTTTTTTTTCTGCGAAGGCTTAACATCTCAGTAGCAAATCCTGAAGCCCTTAATTCACATACCTCTAAATTCACTTGTGATCAGATTTATCTTTTCCATTTAGCACAGGCTGTATCAGAAAGACAGTAAGGTTGTGGAAAATTGCCACAGGCAGTTCTGCTCCTCCCAGTGGAGAGTGTGCTGTGCATTGCAGCTGCCTATGTGCTGTTTGCTCTCCTTTTCCTCATGGATGTAACATCCAACTTAGGCTAATTCCACTGGAAAAATTTTTTTTCATAAGAATTGGGTGGGAGGGGTTTCCATAAAGAAGCCAACTGAGCTTTGCCAGCTCTGGGCAGGGATCAGTGAATAGAGGATAAATAACCCAGTTCCCAGGATATTGCACGCTGAGCTCCAAAACAGATGTCTGGCTCCTGGGCCATGGCCCTGTCTTCAGCACGGAGCTTCCACAGAGCCTGCTCCTCCAGCTGTGCCTCCCTGCTCAACGGGCAGGAGTGCCCTGAGGAGGGAGGGAGGTGATGTCTTTGTAACTGCAGAGAGTTTCCAGCACTGGGTGTTTGTGGTTTTCTGTAGTATGTGCTCCTTCTCTATCTGATCTCTGAAAGTTGTACCACTCCTTTGAGCAGTGTTTTAATTTGTTCATTTGTTGATCTCGAAAAGCCTTTGGTGTCCTCCTTGTGGAAACTGTCAGATCTTCTGAAGACAATATAGCATTGCCCAATTTAAAGAAGTGTCATGTTTATAGCAGTGCTGTGTTAGATTGAAGCTGAAAAGATTTTATTAAAGTTATTACTTATCCCTTCTCTGACATACATTTTGAATCATAATTTCAGCACTGGACTTGGCTGTTAGGAACAGAGAGTGGTTTCTGAACAGTGTAACAAGACTCTAATATTCTTGTTACAATAAAATATGCCTTGTTTTACACTGAAATGACAGATAAAAATGTATCCACATCTTCAGTGAAAGGATGTGGTCCTTTACAATAAAATACGTTAAAGTCTCCAACCAGAAATTGAGATTCCTCAGAAAAGATGTGGAAGTTTTAGCCAAAGGTTTGCTAAGTGGAAGTTGTAGAAGCAGGATGCAAACTGTGGCATTTCACCCAAATGTGAAACCAGCTCTTAGATTTTGTCACTCATGGTGAATGGGTAATGGCTGGGTTCTGGACGAGTGACCTTTTAAAGACCTCAAACTTGAGAGTTGCAGCACTCAAACTCTCCTCAGGGATACCCTGTTCTTCTTCTGAGCTGTACCAACAGGGGAAAGGTTGGTTGGTAATTATCCATTCACTTCTCCTGTACTTACATAAGAAAAGATAGGAGTTCATACAGATACTGCATCTTCATGGTTTAACCCTTGTTTTCCCACCTCTCTCATTTGTGGTTTGTGTGTAATTTCAGAAGATGCACAGAAACCTGCTCCCCATTGACCACACTGGGAGGTTTCTGTTGCTGACACTGACATTCATTTTTTGGGGAAAAAGTCAAGCTGACCCTAAATTTGTCCATGGCTCTCAGATGGTGCTCTGTGAAACCAGGTCTACATAGCTGAACTTGCAACAGAACTCAGATCTGTCGATGTCATCCTGAAAACCTTCAGCTCTGCTGATGTTTTGAATTGTGTTCTCATCTACAGGAGCATCTTTTGTGCCTCTGCTTATATTGCAACAACTTGTACAGGCCTGCTGGGAAGTTTAATGTTTTATTTTGCTGACCTTCTGGATGTAGAAGCATCAGCAATCAAATCTTCTGACAGAAAAATTGGTAGTGGGGCAAGTTTCATAAAGAATCTTACCAAGCTGTAAAATGATTATAAGTTAAAAGCCGTGGGTGCCACCCACCAGAAGATGAGGTTGGGAAATAAACAGTTGAAACTGTGCTTCTAGGGTGAGCAAATAAACAGATGCGTGGTTAGAGGATGGATTTGAGAAGGGTTTTGGAGGCTGGCTGTGAAAATGAAAACAATGAGGAATATTAAGTCATATTTATGAAGACAAATGTGAGTAATAGCTGTGTTTTCACTAGATTAACCTTACTACTGAAAAACACTTTTAATCTCTGGAGTTAGATTAGGTCTCTCTGCCTTGCCTTCATATATGTCTGCATATCCATGTTACAAAATGTAAGAAAAAATAGGGGTCGTTTGAGTCCACTTTGTCAATGAAAATAGTGTGAGATCTGTGAAGAGTAGCTGCAATATTTTATTCTTAAGTTTTGTTGTCAGTAAGTTAATACTGTCTGCTGAAGAAAAGGGTTGTGTACAAATTTTACAGAAGAAACTTTTGAAGAACATTTGACCTCCCAAACCTGTATGTAGAGAGCATGGTTCCTACAGGGGAAAAACCCCAAGGCCACAATTTATTGCTTTCTAAATTATTTTGAGATATATATATATATAGATAGATAGATAGATAGATAGATCTATAAAGATTAGAGGTCTGTTCTTTTTCATTGATGCTGCATTAACTTTGAATGCTACTTGATCAACCTTGCTATGTGGAAAGAACTTAATTTTCGATATGACTGGTTTTGTGGGAAGCTGTGTTTCCCACAGCAGTTATATGGCAGTTTTATTTTTGAGTCCTGCCTTTCAAGGGCCTCAGCCATAATTGTAAATTACAGGAATCGTGCTATTAATAGTTCTACAACAAGGAATTGATCCTGGAATGTTCTGTCTTTTGTCAAGATCCCTTTGTGCAGGCTTCTACCCTTGCAATTATTTAATTTGCAGAGGAATATTGTGATGAAAATTGAGAAATGCATTCATTTCCACAGTCCCCATGGAACACTGCAAATCACTTGTGATGTGAAGCATTGGCTGTCACAATAAAAAAGAAGCAAAGCAGAGCATTTGCACATGAGCCACTTTCACCTCACCTGCTTTAAGTTTTGTTTTATCCTTGTGTGCTTATAACATAAGTTATCTTCTGCTTCCTGTGTCATGGTTTCAGCTGTCAGACAACCCCTTTCTGCATCCCTGGGGCTGCTCTGTTTCCAGTGAGCACACCTTGCTTAATGTACATACAGGGAATCTGGCACCTGAGGGGTTGAGCCAACTGCACACGTGTTAGTAGGTGCCCATTCAGCTCATCTGACACCACCAGCAATGTCTGGCTTTTCCTGCATGTGCTGTGTAATAAAGTTTGCACATGCTATTAAAAATACCTGGTTTTTTGTCCAATTGGCTGGTGCATCCCAGGCGGAACTGTTGTGGAGAGGCTTGAATTGAGGTTGCTCTTTGAATAGTAAGATATATAGATTTTAAACAGCCAGCTGCAGAGAAATATAACTTTTTATGGTCATCAATCTGCAACAGCAATCACTTAGGGAGAGAATCCTTGGGTATCTCTGCGTTGCTGCTGCTGTATGAGATGATAAAGGGGAGTAATAGACTTAGGCTAAGCACCTTTTCACCCAACAAGGAACAGAATGCTCTGAGTACTCAATCTGCACAGTTTCTGCACTACCTAGTTATTCAGGTATAACTGCATACTGGATGTCCAGTTTCCAGACTAATATAAAATCTACCTGGAAAAAATGAAGACTTTCCTGTAAAAAGTTTGTGTCCTTTAATGTATGATCATCATTGCAGCTGCAGAGAATGCCAGGAAAGAAAGAATTTCAGCCAAGTTCTCCTAGTCCAACAGAAAGTTACTGATATCATGGGATAGAGAAAAAAAATTGACCTTTTGACTTTTACATTGAATTTGATCTTGGAAGCTATTGAAGAAATGGCATTGTGTGTTCCCATACTTATCCTTGAATCACTTTTCTGACTGTAGCAGCACTTAAAGTAATTGGTCTACTTAAATTAAGCATGGATTTTTGTCATTTCTTACAGTATTTCTTTTTATTTAGTAGTGCATCACAGTATATAACACCAAATGTAATTAAAGAAAGTCAATTTCACTTCAAATTATTACTTATACATTACTTTTAGTACTTTAATTTTTAAGGTATGTGGGTGTGGGTGCTAACAGCAGCAGTAAGATTTACCCCTCTCTAACCCCTCGATAATTCCTACCAAGGTATGGGAGCATGGACAGGGGCTGTTTCCCATAAAAGATGTTAAATGTTTCCAAGACAATGCCTGATGTGACACACAAATGATCTTGCAGTTATGGTACAGCCTTTATTCTCAATGTGTACTATCATAGCTTACCTGTAGGTTCAGTGGTAGCAGTGGTAGTCAGGGATCTCTGGACCAGGAGTTTAGACAGTTTCAGGCATCTGGTCTCACTCATAAATTCAAGGCAAGTTCAGGAAGTAATTCTGACCTTTCAAATAGTTTGAAAAATGTTTTGCAAAGAGGCGATGCAAGTTGTTTTGAAAAATTCAAAATCCCCTGGACTGACACTTTCTGAACAGAAGGTTTGCATTCTGGATTCAAAATAGATATGTTTAAAATCACTTGGTATCTGAAAAGATTTCAGAAGTCTCTGTCTGGGTGGATGCTCATGAAAAAGAGAAATGAAAGGCTTTATTAGAAGCAGTTTTCCACCAGTTTTTCAGCTCAGTCATCTGGTCAAAAGTTGTTATTATTCTAGTCCTGAAAGCCCTCACTGTTCATTCTTAACTGTCTCTTTTTTCCACTCATTTTTTCATTTTAGTGACCAGTCTTCAGACTCAGCTTTGCAGAAACTAGTGGTTGTTGGTGATTCTGTTTCCCCCCTCCCCAATCCCCTTATATTCTGAAACAGAATAATGCAGCACACACAGTCTAAAGAAAGGGCAGAGTTCAGCAGCCTGGAACCAGAGGGTGCAAATTAATTCATTTTGGACAGAGAAGTCTTTGAAAATTATAATGTCATCTGCAGAAGGTCCTAAGTTCTTGACTTTCTTTCCTTGATTGATGTTAGTTTGAATCTCTTGATTTTTGACCTATGGCATGAAGCTAAAGTTTGTTCAGGTGTGTGAAAGGGATGAGGAAAAATGTCAGGAAGATTTGGTGTCCTTGAGCAGGGAATTTGAGGAACTCATTCCAGAAGGGAGTCTCTCTAGTTCACATTTCTGGGGTACTGAATGTTTATACATCCATTTACAAATTTTTCAATAAAAGCATAGCTGAATATTGAACAGAAATAGGTAGAAGTTTGTCCTCCAGGATATATGGAGGGCTTCAGGCAGTGACATCATTCTGAGAAAATATATTCAGATATCTCAATTTGCAATGAGCTTTGAGTAGGTTCCCAGTCCCTGTTGGCTTTTATGAAAGCAGTAGGGTAGGGGAGAGGATTCATCTGTGTGTATACATAAATATGCAAACACACACACATGTACGTGGGTAGATTTAGGTATAGAAATATAGATATATAGATACTTACGTGTGAATTTCAAGTTAAACAGTAAAGGAGTGTGTATTTATATATATGCATGTGTATACACTTGTGTGTAAATGTGTACATGAACAGAATAAAGGACACCTATTTCCTCTGCTCCTTTTGTGCCTTTGCCCAGTCCCCCAGTAATCTTTCTGATGCAACTATGAGCAGGACTTCTATGGGTTCTTTCGTGTTTGGAGGTTGTTCCTTGTTTGTTTTACCCAGTTTAGAGTTGATGTGGCTTCCAATTACTTCTTTTTGTTTTCCTTACTGAGACAGAAATCCCATTTCTTCTTCTTCTCACATTTCTTGTATTAAGATCCTATGTTTTATTTATCTATTTTTCCTATGGCTAAACATTTTTGTGGGTTTGCTGGTTTTCTTCAGCACCCTGTCCAAATTGTTTTTAATGTCTGGCTAGCTGTCCTCATCTGCACAGATTTCCCTTTGCAGCCAGAGAGGTAAAAAGGGGGCAGAGTTTTGCTTTTCACTGAATTGTGCTGTGCGGACCTTTTATGCCTTCTGCATTTACCTTCTGATGTATTTAAGGTTTGGATCTGGTGCTCTGGAAGTTATTTTAAGAGTTATTTCAATGTATTTAGAAGAAAATGCATCATTAGACTGTAAAAAATTAAATAAAAAGTAGAGGAAAAATGCTTCAAAGTTTGGATTTTTCAGAGTCAGAGTCCCTTACCAATGTAATCTGAATGTCTGAGTTGTATTGGAGAGTGATTAAATATTCCTCATCTTATTATAGCATTTGTTTAAATGGAAACAATGCTTTAGTTTTTGTGTACAAATTGAGTAAATAGGATTAATCTTACTAATGGGGAGCATTAAGTCCTACAGAGATTCTTTCTAATACTGAATATTTTGTTTTAGTGTCTCTTTGAGTCTTGTAACCAAGACTCAAATAGACTGTTTCTTACAAAGCCATATGGGAGAGTCATAGAAGGCTTCAACAAACAGACAAAAATTGAGCTGGGACGACATCCCTTGCAGTAATTTCATTAATTATTCCCTGTGATGGGAGAGCACTAAATGAAAACAGCTACTGTAACACTGTTTGGAGGCAGTAGTTGAGTTCATAAATTTGGAATGTCTTGAGGGGTCAGGAACTATTGGCGGTCCCCACTTCATTGAATCATTTAGTTTGAAAAAGATCCTTAAGATCATAAAGTCCAAATATTAACCATGCCCCTAAGTGCCATGTCTACAGGTTTTTTAAATACCTCCAGGCATGGTGACTTCACTAATGCCACTGCTTCCCTGGCAGCCTGGTCCAGGGCTTGACGACCCTTCCAGTAAGAGGTTTCTCCCAATATCCGACCTAAACCTCCCCTCATGCAACCTGAGGCAGTTTCCCCTTGTCCTATTACTTGTTACCTGATGGAAGAGATGGACCCCTGCCTGGCTACAACCTCCTTTCAGGTATTTGTAGGAGGAGAGAAGTCTCCCCTGAGCCTCCTTTTCTCCAGGCTAAACACTCACAGCTCCCTCAGATGCTCCTCACGGGACTTGTGCTCCAGACTCTTCATGAGCTTTGTTGTCCTGTTAGCACTGCACGATGTCACTCAAAATCACCTGCTGCATGGCCTTCCCTGGCACCTTCCCAGCACCCAACCTCATGCAGCAGCAAGAATGAAACCTCTGGGTGGATAAATCTCCAGCTGTTGCATAGCAGATGAGGAAGGGAATTCAGGATAGTGATTCAGCGCTGGTGTGTGTTACGGCTGGCTTGAATTTTGTTTGCAAATTCACAGTGATTTCTTCTGTTCTTCTTCTGGCCACCATTTGATTATATCAGCAGCAAAGTATCTTTGTAGCAAAGCATCTATGGGAACTCAGGAAAATAAAAAAAACTGTGCCATGGAAGAGTGGTTGTTGTGTTTATACCAAAAGACCAAGCAATATCTAGTGCCTGAAGTACAAAATGCCTTCCTTGCATGATCTCACTTGTCCTAATGCAGCTCCTCAGTAATTCTGAAAGTCATTTTGATTTGGCCCACTTGTATTAATATTTGACATTGCTATTAACAGGAATTAAGATATATCTCGTCTTCCAAAAGCCTTATAATAATGTCAAGGGAACTTTGTTAAGAAAGGAGTAATGCCTTAACTAGAACCAACATTTCTCTGTAATCACCTTTATCCTTCAAGTGACAGAATCTTTACAGGAAGGAACTGTCATTATTTTTGTGATAGAAATAATAATCCCTCCTGCTGTGGCAGAATAATTAAAGGTCAAATTCTGGCATTGTATTCATGAGTCAGCACAGCCTGAGCACCAGCTCCTAACTGGGCACCCCACCAGGCTCTTGTGGTGCAATAGAAATCTTGCCTGAAGGAACAGCATTGTGTTTTAATTTTCAGTGAAGATTTTCCCTGTTGCTCTGCATTAAGCATGCTTTGTTATGATTCCCTTATGTATGGAAGCATATATGAGTGCATCAAATTATTTAGAAGTAGTCTGGACCACCCAAAGTGCACTCTCCCTGTTTAGCAAGGGACATTTGGTGACGCACTGCTGTATAAAGTAGTGTCTGTGGGAGTCTTTGTGGTGCTGTGTATCTTATTCTCTCCCATCTTGTACAGCCACATAAGTTTGGACAAGCTCTAATTAGGTGAAGCAATATGTTACGGTACTAAAATAGGAATAACAAGGGCAGCCTTGCAATGGGAAGGGTAGGAGGCAAGGAAAGATGAACAATTCAAATGCTGGATTATTGGCCAGTTAGTGGGGTTGACTGAGTACTCATGGCAGGTGTATTCTTTCTCTAAAATCCTAAATAAATAATTGGAAAGAAGGATAATTCCAAATTATGGTAGAAGAGCCTGCAATCCCAGAGACAAGTGAGTTTGGCAAGTTCAGCAGCCCTCAGTAAACACATACTGGCTTCAGGGAGATGTGACATTGGTATGATGGCAGTGATACCATTGGATGGGTTGGAAGTGCTTTTGGAGGAACCTCAGACCGTCCTCTCCCTGTTTGGATTCCTGTTATTTACCCAGTTCCCTTTGGATCTCGTTTAGACAGAAAATTCCCAAATAGGAACTAAGAGAAATCTTGAATGTGTTTTGGTTATGCCAGAGAGCAGTAATGCATTTAGGATCTCTTCAGACAGGTACATCACAAGCGTGTTTGATGGTTCATAACGTGCTGTGCTTGAAGAAAAACAACTAACCACTTAGTAGAGTTAAGTGGCAAGATAGAAAGCTACAAAGTTAGCAGCAAGATTTGTCTGCTTCCCTTTTGGGCTTAGCTGTAGTAAAGGTGATAGAAGGGGTTTATTTCACTAACTCAGCAACTCCACTGCACTTAAAAACATTAACTATCTGAAAATCAGCTAAAAACTTAACTTGTGGGGGCAAGGAGAGAAAGAACTTTGTTTTTAAGACTGAGATCTAGTTTCTTGTTTAAGTTAAAGAATCTGGACTGAGCCAGTTTAAGTAATAAAGATGAAAAATTTATTGCTTTCTTTTTCTCGAATCATGCAAGAGCTGATGCACCACTTACTTGAAAAATGAGTGAAAAGTGTCCTTGAAATCCAGATGCAAAAGAGTAATCACAGGAAGGGAATTGGAGAATAAATAGCAGCCTATCTAAAATACTCAGGCTCCTGAATTTCAGTCCTGCTGCAGGAAGGGTCTGTGTGATGTGAGGAAACTCCTGGTACCATCCATGCCAGGAGATCCTTGAAGCAGTTTGTGCTCCTGTCCTGCAAAACACATCCATGTACTAAGTACTCTATCTCCAGGCTGAGTAGAGGGACAGCAAAGGCTAAATATATCCTCAGACTGAAACACACCCCACTGTTTGCAGAATGGGCTGTCCAGGTGGATGCAAAGACTGAACTGTTCCGTTTGTGTTGAGCTTTACTTGGTGCAAAAGGTACAGCATCTGTTATTATGGTCTGTGTGTGAGGTCATCTGTCAGCCTGCCTGTGTTCTGAATCATGCTGAGCTTGTTGGCCAGTTGAAAATCAAACTCTTATGGCAGAGGCTTTAAGCCTTTTCTACATGTGTAGGAAAAATAGGTGATCAGGGCAAGAGAGAGCTCCAAGCTCCTGCTGTGCAAAAGGTGGTACTGTGAACTTGATTTTGGAGACTCTTAGCAAAGAATCAACCCAGCAGCAGGTGCTTGCTTAGGTTTGTCATCAGGGCTTTCCAGAAGAAAAGGGTCTTACAGAATATCCAAGGATGGTAAAAGCTTTAGTCGGGTATTGTCAGTGCTGAGAAAGTTTTTAGCTAGGAGAATCTCAGCTCTGCAGTGTTCTGTGAGAATTGTTTCTTTCCCATATATTCTAGCCAAAATAATATTACTGTATTGTAAACTCCTTGCACCTGTCAATTGTTTTTCTGTGATAGAGATATTTCAGTTAGGAAAAGATCTTTTTGCTACGTGCTAGATTTTTGGGTCAGCCCCTTAGGGGGTGGCTAGCCCACAGCACCAATGGGTTTGTGACATTTAGCACATTTGTGATCTACCTTATAAAAACCCTTCTGAAAATTAGTAAAGCTGGAACTTCGGTATTATTTCCTCTACTTTGGAGTCAGTGTGGTTCTTTCTGCGTACTGTGACAAGGTATTGTTAAACATTATGTAATCTAAACATCAGATACAAAGCCGCAGGACCAATGAGTGCTGCTGCTCAGGAAAGAATTCATTATTAAAGTTCCAGTGTTGTTTAATCCCTTTTGTGTGCTAATTAACCTTCTGTTTCATCTTCCTCAGATGATGTCACAAAGATTCATTGTTATTCTCTTATTGTATCATGGATTGGAATGCAGTAAACCATCTCTAGAAGAGTTCTAAAAACATGGGTCTACAATAGTTATTGTGCTGGCTTAGGATCTGCTTAAAATATTTTAATTTCATCATGGTTAATGCAAGTTCTAACTTTCTCTTGTTCATATTTTTAAATTCCTCTGAAGGTGGACTTTTCTTTTGCTTAGGACTTAGTGAAATTTTTTAATCACTTTATAGTAAAACAAAACAAATTTGAGACCCTTCTGCTGCAGAGAGGCTGGCAGTGCTGCCTGAGGAAAAGGAACATCCTTACAAAACTAATAATCACCTCAGGCAGGGGGGAGTATTTGAGGAGCTCTGACCCTTTTCAGGAGAGAATTACATTTTCATAACAGGTTTTTAATATTAATTTATGGAGAAGGATTACCCTTGCTGTCTAGCAAAACAATAGCTAATTAGATATTTGGTTTTTAATAACACTGGAAGTTAGTGTTAGACAATTGGGACAATCATTTGGGGATTCAGAATGATTAGAAAACAAAAAAGTCTAGTTGAATTTCCTCCTAGTTGTGGTCACTGCTGCTTTTCAAGTATTGCTTCAGCAGAAATCTGTAGAGACACAATTTTTTTTGTCATGGATTTATTAGAAAACGAAGAGGTAACAATACCTAAGGTTTTTTTCATGTAAGTTTGAGTGATTTTAGACATTTAGATCAACATGCTCCTGAATGTTCTTATTTATGTTACCCATCTAACTTAAAAAAAAAAGGCCAAGGATACTGATTTGTGTATTCTCTTTAGCACAATACACTAACCAAAATAAGCAGCTAAATGTTTTTTCCTTAATAACAGTTTAAAGACTGAAAATTGGCAAGCGAAAGGAGACCTGTGGGGATATATGCAAATAGCTTTGTTTTCCCATATGTCTTGGGTGGGAGGATGGCTGCTTTCTATTTAGCTAATTCTTTATGTGTTAAAGAGATAGGGTGTTAGGGGGAAAATCTTTATTTATTTATTTTAAGGAAAAGGAAAGACTCCGATAATGATCTGAAAGACGTATTTTGAACATTTCATGTTTATTGCTGTTAATTACTGTGGTAATTGTATACAAGTGGTAATGTGTGATGTTAATTCCCAGTTTATTTATTTGAAACATGTTAATGCATCCACAAACAAGTTTTTCATTAGAAAGTCTTGTGTAGGATGTAGCCATGTTGTCAGACTCTGCCTACAGCCTGTCTCATGGTGGGGTGTCTCTTACAGAACTTGACTTACTGATATGAAATATCATATGTTTAAAATAAAATTAAGCCAAAATAGTTATTAAACTTAAAGACCACAGAAGCTGTCAAGATGCTTCATCTCTATGCTTTGAACTTCATTTCCCAAGGAGAACTATTTGGTGTTTCAGTGTCAGGGAGATGACCAGTTTTCATTGGCTTTTAAAGCAATCTCAGTGCTTGATCTACAGATTGTTCTGCCTTTTGAATATGTTTTTACCAAGACCTTTTTAAAAAAATGCAAAAAACCTTAATTTTACTGAACTTTAAGGGAGTCTTCTATATATCAGTTTAATCTGTCTGAAGACTGCAGGCCCTCACAGCGGAGGGTTTATAATTAGTCCTTCCAACCACAATTGCATGTACAGTCATAATGAGCCCGATCCCATGTGTCAATCAGGCTTTATTGCGTCTCGTTCTTATCAATCAGAGTAATTTGCACTTGGCCTTCATCAGTCAGGTCTGCACTCGTGGTCCATAACCCTCCAGTTAGCACATGGAGCATGCAGGCAGTGCTCACATCCCTCTGGCTTTTCCACAGCTTTTCTGTTCAACATGTTTACGTCACAGATTGTGTGTGTGGTTTAGATTTATTTGCTTTTTTAAAAGTGGCAAACGTTTGTCACAAAGGAAGTTAATGGCTGTGGCAAGGGTTGAGCTGAAGTCCCACCCCTAATGTATCTTATAAAAATGTCAATAACAGAAGACAACCTAAAATCTAGTTTTTCATACCTTTCATGTGAATCCTTTCAAAAAAGGTGGTGTGCCCCACTTTTTCATCACTTTTGGAAAGAAACTCTGATTATTGCTTCATAATAGGCGTTGTATTTGTTAGCATTCCTGTTGGAGAAGGCACTTCCTCCTCTCTTTAACACCTTGACCCAAAGGACTTAATTAGGCAATTGAAGCACTGGGGATATTTTCAGACCTACTAGCTATAGGAAGGGCCTCACTGTACTTGCAGGCAGTTTCGTTCTCCTTGTATTAAGGGTGAGGAAGTTAGATCAGTATTTATTAAGTCTGAAGTGGCTCCTGTGTTCATTTGTGGTTCGTCTGACAGCCGTGCACTTTGCAGTTAGTGTTTCTATTTAAGGTACAGGCTTTGTCTCTCTCCTCGCTTCACGTGGCAATGGGGAAATGGAGCCATCCCTATGAGAGGTAATTGGTAAAAAGCCATAACCACTGCCACGCTGTGCAGTGAGGCTTATGCACCACGCACTTGCTGAGGCTGCAAGTCAGAGCCTTCAGAATGATTTGCCTTTCTCCCTTCATGATCACACGCTGCTTCTGAGGCTTCACTGGAATGCAAGTCGTGAGGACTGGGTTATGATTCTGTCCTTTGCTTGTGAGCTTTTCCTCACGATGTGAAAAGCTGTGGAGTCATTTGGGCACCATTAATCAAGGGGGCTAATCAGGAGCTGGTTGTCTTCCTTCCCCTGCAGCCTTCACACTTAGGGACACAGCAGCTGCCTGTACGGTGGCACAGCAGCTAATAAAGCAAAGCCAGCTTTCTGGGAGAAATCTGTTGATTTGGTATGTCTGTCCTTACAGCTGCCCACCTGCTGCTGAGCCTGATTGGTGATGAAAGGGATAGGAGAAAAATGGGATAAACCCTCAGCGCACAACACGCATGGATGTGTGCTGAGATCATTTCAAGGGGACATTTTTTGTTTGGATTCATGTCCTCATGCTGAGACCAAGAGTCACTGCTTCTTGTACCATATATGTGTGTGATATGTATGTTCAAATGTGTGTAAATGAAGAGCAAAGACAGTTCGTGTTTATATCGATGAATGTCACTTACCTGGAACCTGCAATTAGAATTTGAGCTCTAAATACAGAGGTAGCATAAATACAAAAAAACCAAAAAATCTGTAGGAACAGGAGTTTGGTTTGGTACTATTTAGAGACATGAAAGAAGGTGATTTTTTCTGGGAAAGAAATAGAGATTTCTTGATGTGTTTGTTTGTGGGGTTTTTTAATTGGGGTTTTTTTGTGGTTTTGTTTGGTGGTTTTTTGGTTTTTTTTTTGCAAATCAGCATCTAGCTTTTCAGGCTCCCAAGCAAGTCAATTTTATGAAGCTGGAGGGCACAGCATTCAGGCTTTGTTGGAACATACCTTCATTGAAACTGCATGATTCCTTGTGCTACTTCCTTTGTGTGCACACAGCACAAATGTGAGCTGTGTATTCATCTTTGCAAGTGCATGTGTTAAAAAGCCACCCCAGAACCCACTGGTAGTGAGTCTTGCTTGTAGCTGTTAGAATTATAAAGGTTTTGAAGTTACAACTTTGTTTCCAGGTGACCCTGTTAACTTTCTTTACCATTTTGCTTTTCAGATTTAATTTGTTGTGTTTGGTCTGTCCTGAAGAGTGAGTGATTTTGGCAAGGTCAGGTTATGTAGGCAATGTGACGTTGATTTGTGAACACCAAGTATGTGGCAAACCCAGAGCAGTGCATGTGTTTGGGTGCTGTGAGCTGACTACCTCTTACTATTCTCTTCTTGCTTTTTCTTCTTCTTGTCTGGTTTATCAGAGGGAAAGCATAAGATTTCCATCAGATTTCCATCACACCACTCTGTATGCCAGGCAGGCTGTTGCCTGGGGCTTCCCAGGGTAGAGCTGCCTTCACCATACTCTGGATGTACCAAGTGTCTTCTCCCTGCCCTCTCCTGGTTCAATCAGCACTGCCATTAATACACACTGGGAAGCACAAGGAAATCCATGTTACCTTAGTTAGCATAATGCTTAGGCTTTACTGAGAGCTTCTGAGAACTGAGTCTGATAGATGTGGTGTTGGAAGTTAGCTCCATTAGCTCCATGTGTATTATAATTAAAGTCAGACCAGCTGATAAATATTGGAGATGGTTGGCTGTAAATCCTGATGATAGCCAAGGTAAAATATGTTGTAACTTACATAATACTGAAGTAAAAGTGCCTGAAGGACTTGTCTCAAGGACAAATTCAACTTCTTTTTAAGGATTAACATATCTTGTAAATTAAATTAAAAGATAAAAATTAAATGTGATGTTAAGGTATTTGAAATGGTGAGTGTGTAGAATATCCCAGTGTGAATTTAATCGCACTTTGAAGGACTTGAACCTGAAAGTCCATATGTTAAAAACGAGCCCTCAGGAGACCATGAAGAGACATTGCTTTGCTGTGCAGATCTTCCTGCTTGAACACTTGTTTACTGTTAGAAGCTTCAAGTGATTGATAGTAAAGCCCTTCACAATTTTCCTTCTGTCTTGTGCAGTGTTTGATGTCACTATTAGGGCAAGTGACAAAAGGTATACAGGCCTGAAGAGACATAAGTGTAATAGAGCAGTGAGGCTTTCTATGCTAGTAACCACTCCCTGAGACATTTTGATAATTGAGAGCTTGTTTCTGCTTTCCAGTGAGTATTAAAATGGCAATAATTGTGTAATCTCAGTCCTATCATTCCATATTAATTTTGAGTTCCCACTGCATTGGTCTCTGTTTATTGTACCCAGATGCTTGTATGGCAAACATTTCGACTGGAAGGTAATTCTGCCTTAGGTAATGCTCTTTTCTCTAATGTCCTTGTATACTGATGATTGAAAGTTTAATGTATTTACACCTAGAGGATTCCTGCATGAAAGTGGTTGTTTTCTTTTGAGAGTGGGATATGTATAGATAGCAAGTGTTTATTAATCTTGCTATTTTCTTCTCATGATTAAAGATTTATTTTTTTTTTTTTTTACTGAAGACTTCTCTCAGTGAAAGGGGGCAAGAAGGGACACCTTGCAGGGTTATGATTTTTGTGTCTGTTGATTTTAAGAGTGTTTTGGGGTTGGAATTGTTTCATAGCACTATGGAGGATGGTTAGTTTATGAGAATATTCTGACCAGCATGATCCCTGGACAGTGGAGGATGTGTTGGTGCCTGGGGAATGAAAGGTGGGATGCCACTGCTGAGAGCTCTCTGCTTCATGCTGCAGTGCCTGGGAAAGGGTTTGGCACTGGGACAGGTTTGGCTTTGGGCTGTGTCAGAAGGCTCCAGAAGGAGTGCTGGGAGACCCAAATGGCAGGGACCAGTTTATGGAAAAATGGCTCTAGATCTTGGTAAAAAATGGTCCCTTTCCCATAGCTCTTCTGTCCCCTGTCACAGGTGGTTATGAGTTACATGGATTTGATGCACATTGACAGCACAAATGGATGTGTTCTGCTCTCCAGGTTCACAGGGGTAACTGTGGCTGGGGCTGGAGATTTGTGCAGGACAGGTCTCTACATCCAGTAATGTTTCTTGCAGGTTAGGGCTGGTGAGAAAACAGCTCCAATGTATTGCAGAAAGATTGAGATCTGGGTCATTTCTGTGCTGCAAAATGTCTTGAAAATTATTAATATTTTTTCTTTCACAAAAGGGAGAAATAGTTTTTCGTAGTAATTGCTGTCCACGAGAAATGCAGGGACCACTGGTATCTTCAGACATTAGCAAGGAGATGAAACTCCAGAAATGCTGGTTTTGCTGTGACACTATAGTCCTGCTGCTGATAAACACTTGGGGCACTTGGGCCTACTTGGTCCATGAAGAAAAGAATTTAATATTTGATCATGAGTTCAAACAATAAAACTGCTAGTATTTTGCTTAATTTTTAATTTATTTGGGAACACTTTGAGTCAGTGTATGCAATAAAGCGTATCAGTAGATGCAGTTTTCATCTTTAGAGGTAAATATTATTTCTCTTGCATGCTCTCTTTCTGAAAACACTTGGGAAAAAAGGCCAAATAAATTTAATATGCTGATGCCTTTCTTTTTTTTTTTCTTTTTTTTTTTGGATGTTGACCTTCCCAGAACAGCAGTAATGACTAGTGATGTTTTGAAGGCAGGCATCTCACTTTACCTCTAGAGCTTTTCTGTATTTTTGAAATGCTAAATTGAAACATAATTGGGAAATGTTTACTTTTATCTCTGGAATTATTTCTACCTAGTTTTCTGTTTGTTGACAGGCAGGCACTTTGTGTTTCAGTAATACACAGCTTCAGTCAGTGCACTGATCTTTATATTACACAGACACTTTGTGCACTTTGCCAACATTTTGCCATCATTTTCCGTCCTTACTTCCTTTCAACCCTTGTATTTTTTGAAGAGCCCTTTCCATATATCAAGTCCTCGGGCCTTATTTTATGTTTTGCATGTTCTGTGCTACTAATAAAATGGTAATAATCTTCAACCTTAGAAAAACAACACAGTTTGGGTACTTGGTTCAGCTAAACTTGTACATCAAGACCTCATTTATTTTACTCTATTTTTAATGAGAAAATTACACTTGAAATTGCTGTACAGAAGTATAACATGAGGTACTTATTAAATATGGCATTAAACATAGGCACTCTTCCCTTTCTACCGGTTTGCCAATGTATTTTTGCCCAGTTTGGAACATTTGCTGCTTTAAAAAACCACAAAAAAACAAACAAAAAACCCAGAAGAAAATGTGCTTTTTTTGTATGAGTTCAAGTTTTTGTTTCCGGTTTGGACCTTTCAGTTTAAGTTGTTTGAATCAGTAATTAGTTTTGACTGACCAGTGCTGACTACAAAGGATTATTTATTTTACAATAAATAAAGCCTTTTGTTTTCCAAATTTTAAAAAGCCTTTTAAAATTGCCTTTGTTCAGAAATGCTCCCAGTTTTTCCATGCTTTTATAGAACCAATTCCTTTAATTTTCAGTTTCTCTGTTATGTTAAATTCTATCAAATTTAGGTAGCCACATAGATGTCTTCTAAAAGTGTTTTTGAGGAATTTTTGATTATTTATGTGAACCTGCATGTACATATGAACGTATTTATAAGTAATATAATGTTTGTTAAACTCTTTCTCGTACTTTTATGTTTATCAGAAACTATAAATCTTTCTTAGGAAAAGCTTGGATGGTACCAGGTATTTCTGTAGTGGTTAAGTTTGTTTGGTCTGTGGAAACCAATAATTATTGTGGGTAAAAGCAGATTCAAAGGTATTCTGGGAGAGATAAAGAAGTCTCTCAATACAGAATCCAAAGTTTTGGACTGACTCTGTTGACTCATGTGCTTGCCTGTAGCAGAGCATTTTATTGAGGCTGTTTAACACCTGCCCATCAGTCTTTGCTGTTAACCTGCTGTCGATGAGATCATTCAGTGGTGGATTCCTTGACAGTTCTCAAATTACAGTGTGAAGAGACAAAAAGTACTGCCAGAGAATGAAAGATCACCTAGTATTTTCTCTCTCTAGGGGGTCACTTCCAAAGGGCTGGAGTGCTCTGCATTTCCTCTGGAAACCTCTGTGTTTCGTGTCTGTAACTGATGTGCCGCCTTGGCTCGGCTCAGATTAGCGCGGTTGTTTTTCACCTGCTGGGTTTGAAAACTGTTGCACACTGTCTCCACTTAACGCCCTGAAAGTGATCAAGTATTGGTATATTAAACTGCAGTGATGCCTGATCCCTTTAATGTGATCACCTCAGTGCTAAAAACAAACAAAACCCCCCAACATGGTAAGCAAAAAGTAGTAGAGTATGTGTTGGAAGGGTGTCCCAAAGAGCTGCCTGTGGAGGTTGCCTGCACTATGAGAGGAGTTCATTATTGCTGTATCAGTAGGGCTGTGTCCTTTCAGGAGTGTAATTCCTTAAAACTGTTTGGAACAGAGTTCTCTGCTAAATTACTGGTTAGCAGAGGGAAGCCTTTGATAAAAAATGGAAATAGATAACAGAAATGAGAGAACTTGGTCTGTAGAATATAATATTAGAAGAATACTTCTAAATGGATTGGTTTTTGGCTCTGCCACCTCTTGTGTTATCTTCTACAATTTGCCTATTTTTCTTACCTACTTCTGAGCATTGACATTCACAGTCAAAACTAGTCTGCAAGTACTGTAAAAATGAGTCAAATCGGAGTTGAGATTTCTAGCAATAATGCAGTATAAATACTTTTAATAATTCTGTGGAGCCTCTGTCTGTGTTGTGATTTTTGCAGTGAGGCAGAGAGGTGCTTTATGAGTCACACTGTCTGAGAGAAGCCTCAGGAAATCCCAGGATCCTACTCTGAGTGTGTATAAATATATTTATTTTCAAATAAGACTCTGGACCTAAATACAGAGGTGCAATGCTGAAGTGTTATTTATTTTTTTTTTTTTTTTGGAGTGATATGACAGCAATAGCATCCTTTAATTTCACGCCTATGCATCAGTAGATTTTGAGAGAAGACATGGAGCTGCAGGATGGTTTGGGTTGGAAGGGACCTTCAAGAACACCCAGTTCCAACCCACCTGCCATGGGCAGGGACACCTTCTGCTCAGGACAGTGCCTGGGATGGGGTGGGAATCCACAACTTCTCTGGGCAATTTGTTCCAGAGCTTCACATCCTCACAATGAAGAATTATTTCCCATGATCTTATCTAAACCTGCTCTTAGTGTGAAGCCATTCACCCTTGTCCTGTCACTATGTGCTCTTGTAAATACTCTACATGAAGAAGAACTTATAGTTAGGGAACTAATGGCAGTCATTGTTTCTGAAGAATATTTTCACTGATTTTCTTCTAGGAAAGGAATAGTTTCTTATGTACAGTCTGAGGGAACTTGACATCACTGAAACACCTTGGCCTTGCAGACCAGAGTCCAGACTGAGGGGTAGAAAGGGGGAAAGCTCCTCTAATGAGGCTGAAGATACAGTGAAAGAAAACATAAAAATAAGTTTGTCCCTCTTTTCCACTTGGAGTACAGAAGAAAATGGAGTAAGCTTGGGGTTTTATACAAAGCTAGTTTTTGGACAGCCTATACTCAAAAATTATTTCGTTGGAAAAAGTGTGTTCTAACATGGTAATTACTAGTCATTTGCTGAGACTGATTATACTGTAAAGGAGCAGTTTAAAGGCCCAAGGAGAAATAAATGACTCAGAATAAAAAAGTTGTCATCCACCCATGCAATCACCAGAAATAGGGAAAACTTTTATACAATAACAGGTACAATTGTGGGTTAAGGAGCCGGAAGCCAAGGAGCTGTCAGCCTGGAAGGCAGCAGGAAGAGAGCCTGCTGTGAGGAGCTACTCCTGACAAATCCCTCTCTGCCTCCATTCACAGAAATGAGACAGTATTAAAATCTCAGGTGATTAATGCTCAGGTGATTTTAATTATTATGTATAAGTATTTCAAGACCCACTAGATGAACTTGTTTGATTTGGTAAGTTAGTTGTAATGCATTTTTTTGAATGGCTGGGAAAGGCTGTATGTTTCTAAAAATGAGCTTTGGAGTAGGATTTTTTTGTACCACAGCTTTTAAAGGCACATCCAGTTTTTTACAAGAGTAGCTCAGATACCAAGAACATCAAAAGCCTTATGAGGTCTCAGTGTCCTGCTTCTTTAGCATGGTTATCTCCAGCTGGTCTGTGTTGGTCACAGCATACTTGGTATTTGTATTTGTCTCTTGAAAGCTGGTTCACGTATGACTGAGAGCTGCAGCCACACCTTTAACTGCAGTGCAGCAAACTAAGTGTGATCACTGCAGATCCAGCTGCTATCACACAGCATTTGTGGAAGGGTAAATTAGACCTGCCAGGTTTGTTCTCACCACTTTCCAGCTCCCAGAATTGTTCTCTGTCCTTGCTTTACTTGTGTGAGAGAGAAACTTCCCAACAGGCTGACTCACTTTAGGAGTTCCAACCCAGAGAATGCTTGAAATGTAAGAGAGGTAAGTTGGTCCCATGCAGGGCTTGAATATTTATGTATTTATTTGTTAAAGCAAAGTTCAAGTTTCCCATGCTAGGAGATACTCCTCAGGATATAACTTGAGATCTCAAAGCTGCTGAGTGAGATGGTCTCTAATGGAGAAATTTGGGCAGAGACAGTTAAGCAGTTCCATGACCATCTCCTCAATGAATGAACTTCAGCTCTTCATGATTTATAAATTGAGTGGAGCCTCAAAGGTTTCAGTGGGAAATACTATTCCTGAAGTTTTTGTGAGTTTTTCTTAATGCTTGGTAGATTAATTTAGTTCCAGTTAGCATTATTAAGTTGAGTAAAATAAGATATTTTTTCCAATCTCAGGTCTTCCCCCCCCCCCACCTGCCACCAAATTCACTACTAGAATTTAAATTGGTGTGTTCATGTGATTTAATCCCACAGTAGGTGAGGAAAGCAGCTCTTTGCCAAAGTCACTTCAAGAAATGATAGAAAAAACCCCAATATATACATTGACATGTACATATCATTCTTAAAAGTTGGTTTGAGATTGAGTATGGCAGTTTTGAGCCATCAGCTAAGACAAGTGATACAACTAATTAAATTCTGCTTTCATAGATGAAATTGTTTCCCAACAGCAGCAAAAGTGTCAGGATACAATGGAATGATTTTCTCTTTTTCAAGGTTCTCATTGCTCATCTTTTAAATTTTAGTTCCTGCACTTGGCAGGTTGAGGAGAATGGCTTATGTTGCAGGGAGCTTCAGGCATTATCAAAACAGTCAAGGATGTACAGATCCTGTGACTGGAGTTGGTAAGGAGGAAATGTCATGCACTTGCTGTGTCTACAGGAGTTAGATGTGCTCCAGTACTGTAACAGTCCAGACTTGGAACCTCTGCCCTTGACTGTGTGGATTGTGTGCATTGATAGTCACTCAAAAATACCTTCACAGACAAAGAAAGGGAGGGAGTTAAAGAATCAAATGTTAGATGAAAATTTTTTGTGATCCAAGGATGGTGCTCGACCAGTGTGGAAATGAATGCTCAGGAAAGAACTGTGGTACCTTTTTAAAAATTGATGCTTTTCTCTCTCTGTTGAGCTAGAGGAAGAGGTCCTGCCTTTCCTTTTGGTCTCTGTAAGAAACTAGAAGAACAAGAATATACCTTGCTCAGCAGCCTAAGTTTGAGATTTGTCTGTGCTTTGGTTCTTCGTTTCATCTTGTTTGTCCATTCAGTTTCCATCTGGGTGCTCCCTCATGTTGTTTGAATGTGCAGAAGCATGAAGTGTTCTTTTTGGAAGCAGAAGAGCACAGGAGCACTTCTTATCAGAAGAAAAAAAGACAATGATCCTGGACCAATCTTTGTCACAATGGTTTGAAGAACACAAAGTCTGGATCAGTCTGTTTCGTTCTTTGTTGTGTTGTTGTTTGCTTGCACAAGGTAGGAATGAGAGCCCCTTTTAATGTAGCAGGTGTCTGACTGGTGAAGATTTGCAAGTAGAAGTCTGGTAATGTTTTCTGGTTTTACTTTTCTGAAGAACTGTGAATAAAACATATGTTTGGCCATGGCCTCTTAAGCAAAACCTTGTATTGCCACAAGCCCAGTGTACCTTCAGTTGTGAAGGTTGCAAAGCCTGAATTTCTACGTCAGCTATGTTCTGTGTTTTTATATTAAGTGTCACATTAACAAAAAAGATTATTGGCTACATTTATTGGGCACTTAAATCTGCAGACATTTAGATCTGAATTTTCAACTTCAAAGGTTAGGTGTCAGGTTTTACAGTTGGGATAACTTGGACAGAATGTTAATCAGCAGCTTTAGAAGCTCTCTGAAGGGTTTCTTATAGTCCTCTGGAGGAGTAGTGGACCTTAGGATGTCATATTTCCCTCTGTGTTCTTTTCTCACACAATTCTCCCTCCTTTTTGTTTTCCAAAACATGTTTAGGTGTAGCTTGCTTTCACTGACTCTTTTGTTTCATGTGCCATATGAATCTGTGTGATACCTAAATATCCATCAAAAATTTTATTTAACTTGTCCACTGTGTTCATATAGTGGGAGCACCTTTCTGTATTCGGGCAGCCAGAGTTGCCTCATGGGTGAATATGGAAATGTAACTTCTGTGTGGATGTAGCTGACCTGCAACCTCTCTAGCTACGGAGTGCTTTTCTTAAAAAAAAAAAAAAAAAAGAAAAATCTTTCTGATCAATCCTTTGATAATCTCTATCATTCTCTCTATGGAAGACTATTCTTATTCTCCATTAAAAATATGGGATGCACAACGAGAGCAATTCTGATTTTAATTATTGATAACCTCTGGAGCCATTGGCAGTCTAATCAAAGTGCAATAAGAAAGTCAAACTGTGGAGAAACTAGATGAAGTAACTTTCATTGCATTGCATGAAGAAATAAGGACTGTTAACTTTGATATATACACTAAAAGCTATGGAGACTCCTTCATATGACTCGGGTAGACACACACCCTCTACCACACCCAAAGCCTGGACATTTCATTGTCTTCAGCAAAACGCTCTGGGACTGTTAACCAGTTTAAGAAGAAGCTGCAAAGAAGCTCCATTTTCTGTTTTATTTATGTGTTTCTTACATAACTGGTGGTTATCACAGATAGTCCTTGAAGTGTCCTTGGGAAGATCGACACTGATTTCCCACTGAATGGATAATTATCCCACAGTAGCACATATGAATTCATAGAGAGTGGGTGGGCTTGTAGGTGCCTGTGACAAAGAGCTAATGTAATAGCTTCAGGCAGGACACTTTGGGATTGAATACCACTTTGAGAGACTTCAAATGTGCTGAGGACCATTAATATGTGTTTAACTTCTCTGCTACCTCTCCTGGGTAATGAGGTGTAAATCAAGAGAGATCTGAACAGTTGGTTGCTAAGCCATCTTCGTTTACTTAAGACATTGTTTCAATTGTTGCTTGTTTTCTTTTCTCTTTTGTTTGTTTGGTTTGTTTTGTTTTGTATGGTGGAGATTGTAAACTTCTAAGAGTGACTTCTTTCCACAGCTCTTCTTCCTTTCTTTAAATGTTGGTGTCATTTGCATGTGGTTGTTTCTTTTCTTTACTTTTATGAAGATGCCTTAGATATCAAGGGGTTTTGGGAGCCATCTCTGACAGAAACACTTACAAGAAACTGTGGAGGTGGAAGATCAAATGCCAGTTAGACTGCTGTAAAATGGCAATGTCTTGCACAGATAGACTCACATGTTGACATCCATTGCTGTCGGGCTTCTGCCCATAAGGAGATGGGTGCAGTGTTCTGATCCAAGTGCACTGAGAGATGGGGGCAGGCTGAGTGAAGTAGGACAGAATGCACTAGAGCAGCTATCTCAATTAATTCCAAATATGGTGGGGATTTTCTTTTCTGACTTCTTTCATACTGTTCTGCAAACTGATAAAAATCTTCCTGTGCTGTGACTTCTGCAGCAAAGCAAGTTTTTTACATTGTTTTGCTTCTCAGGAGTGCTAGAGCAGATACTCAGAGGCTTTACAATATTCTGGTGCTTTTAATTCCATTTGGGAATACAGTGGAATGGGGTTTGCCATCTCTGACCCTCCTCCTACAGGCGATAGTTTATGAGAAGGAACAGTGCTGGATTTGTGGCCAAACCTCCATTGATTTGGCATATAAAGAATCCCATGCAGAAAGCAAGAAGAGATTTTTCTGGACAGCCATGACAGGTGCCTGCACTGTGCTTTGTTTTCTTCCAAAACTTATTAATCTTCTCTTCTAAGCACAGCTCCAGCAAAGAGTCAGGTCTCTTGTCTCCTGGTGAGAGGATATTCAGCAAGCTAACAAACTGATTCTACTCTGCCCCTGTCAGGAAGCAAAACTCCTACTGACTTAATTTAAAACAAAAGCAAACCACGAAACCAGAACGCCAGAACAACAACAACAAATGGCTGGTATCTCACAGTGCTCCTTTCCTTCCTTGCCTCTTTAGACCCCATGGCACTGTTTCACTGCTTTTCTTCTGAAGAAAGTGACTTCATCTCAGTTTTTGCTGTTACTTTCCTTTAGAGACAAAAAGGAGAGAGGCAGTAAAGAGCAAATTTGCTGGTGACAACCTGATCTCCTCATGTTCTGCTGTAAATGTGTTTAAATGATGTCATACTCATGAACTCTGCACCTTGGTCTCCTCACCATTCAGCAGTTTCTGTCACAAGGGGTTAGATAAAATTTCTTACTATTTGTAATAGCATCAAAGGGCTTAATTTTTATTTTAAATATTTTAAACTTCACCTCTGCTAGTTTGTAACCCATATACAAAGCAAGTATCTTCCATTGACTGACAGAGATAAAGCAAATATGTACATATTTTCAAAGCTTATTTAAGATGCTCTTAATCTAGGTTTAAAAATTAGTAGTTTAGTAACTCTTGACTTCAAGAGAGAATAGAACTGCTGTCTTCCAAATCCCATAAAGCTCTCTGAAAGAGAATCTGTGGCCTTGTAAAATTTGAAAACAAATGAAAAAATACGTTTTCCTTTGCTATGCTTTAAATATTAAAACCAAATTGAAGGAGTCCTATTGGAAGACAAATTAAGCAGCACAGCAGAGGTGTTGTGCAAAGAAAGAAAGATCTTGTCAATAAAAGACTGTGCAGTGAATAGGTCTTAGCTTCCTTTTTGGTGCATACCTTGGGAAGTCCTAAAGGAGCCTGATCAGAAATTTGCAAATATATACTAAGATCAGCTTTCATGGAAATGGGATTAACCTTGAAGAATTCTTTATATCTCAGTGCTTAAAAAAAGAAGTTATTTTTATCATAAAATGAAGTAGTGCTTCAATCTTAGAATATAGAATATAGCCTCTTTATTTCTTCTGTGTTTGGGGTGTTTACCTTGGAAATGAACTTTGAATATAGTATGCTATTTCAGAGGTTAAAGCATTATGCTTTTTTTTTAGGAACCTGGATGGTAAATATCTATTGTCCCTGAGATTAAGGTGATGGAAAAGAGTAAATAATTCTTTTTTTGATAAGATTTACCCTAGGGTCTTGGTGTCTAAACCAGTTATTATGCCAGTTTTCTCTTTCTGCTATTTGCACTGCAATTTAATTACTTGTATTTTATATTTTTTTGCAAACTTATATGGTGGGGTTGATGGAGAAGACAGACTCTCTGACTTCATACAAAGACAGTTTATGGACTAATTATTTCTAGGGTTTTTTTAAAGTCAAGGGTTAATCTAACTATTGTCCCAAATTGAGGATATGGTGACCCAAATGATCAGAAAACAAAGGCAAATAACTAGAGCAGGAAGGCATATCCAGGGGTGTCAGTGTCTGGTTTAAAAAATTATTGTGCCCAAAAGATGATAGTTTACATTCTGTCTTGCAAGATATATTGCCACAAATAGAAAAGCAGGCTTGAGTGTCATTGGCATAACTGTGATACAATTACAGTGATAAATTACAGGCATGCAAAATCATTGAAAAATGCCAAGGAGTTTTAGTTATCTTTTTTAATGCCTGCAATTTTTTTCAGCCCCAGTGATTACTAAAGTAAGATTACAATATAATATAATTTGGAGGATATTGCATGTGTTTGTAAAATGTGTTAACATTCCAACCAGTGTTTATTGAAGTTAGGAACTAGTTCTTGAACTTGAAATATTTTTTTATTGTATGTTAGCACCAGCCTGTCTCATATTTTAACATCAGGATTCTTTGAAAATAAGAAGCAGAGTGCTTGTTGTACATAGAAATGGACAACAGGTGAAACCCACCCTGTTCCTTTCTACTTCTGATATAAATTAGAGTTTGCATCAATTCCTTTGGGGCTGGGATGGCTGCACCCTGGGGCTGCTGAAGTGATCTGGAGGATTTCTTCCAGGCAGCGATCAGTTACTGAGCTTTCCATAGCAGCAGGGTCTTTTGGCCCACAGATATTTAGGGAGCTGTAAATCATTTGTTTTAATCCCATGCATTGATTATTTGAGCAGGGTGGACAATAGCACGGGGCAGGAAACAGGGATACCTATCCTGGCACAGCTGCATTCTCTGTTCATACCTGCCCCAGCAATGAGCACAGGATACTGCTGCCCCTTGCTCACCTCCACAGGCAGAGCTGTCACTAAGGCTGCCTCCTTCACCCTTTTCAACACTTGGTCTCTTTCATAATGGGTTACAAAAGGCACTTTAACACAGACCTTGAAGGGTGGTGTGTACAAGTGAATATAATGCACTCTCATGGGTGGATTTGCAACCACAGTGTTGAAAATATTTGTGGGACTTTTCCCCCTCTCCTCCTCCACTGTGATAAACCACAGTTAAAGAAAAATTTTGCATGTCAGGCATATTTTCTCTTTGATTAGAAAAGAAACTAGAATGAATGCTTTGTAGTACTGTGTTGATAAAAGTCACCAGGTTAAAAATATTTTGCTGGAAGTAAAAGTAATTTGCAATGGTTTGGGTTTTATTCTTGGGTCCTCTGTTGGCCTGTTGTTAACCTTTCTCTGTCTTGTTATGTGTTTCTCTGCCTGAAAACTGGGACTTCATTGTTCTGTCAGGTGTTCTGGGGTCTGTTGAGTAGGAGCTTTATGTCAGTGTTTGGGAAATAAAAATATTTTGTAACCAGTTAATTTGCATTTCATGTTTGAGATTTCTGTTGCTTTCATGTTACTTATTTAAAAAGGAGATGAATATCCAAATTGAAAGCAGATCAAATTCAGTATCCAGCTCCTCCCTTTTTTTGACTGGCTTCCTCACAAGAAAGAATTTCTGGTTTTCAGTATGGGTGTTTTGCTTAAGTGTAGAAATAATAGCTTTTTTTTAAAATTAATTTGCTTGAATGTACATTATTTAGATACCTGGGCTTTAGTGACAGTAGCAGCTTGAAATCCAGATAATTTGCCAGCTGTATTGAGATTGACTACAACAAAGTCTGTTGCTCCAGCAAGACTGAATTCTGATCCAGATTGCACAATTCCTTTGTGAATATAGCACTGCAGATGAATCACTTATAAATTAAACAAAAGCAAAAAGAAAAGTAGACAAAATCAACCTTTCCTCCATATCTCCCCAAATATTACTCTAAAACTAATATTTTTATTATTGTCAGGAAAGAGGTTGAGTAAATATAATCAGTATTTCTTCACACTAAACTGCCATCATCAGATGGTGTAGATAAAGTGGAAGTTCGTTTTCTAAGGCATCATACTTCTCTCAGATGTTTATAACTTCTTAGATAAGTTTGCAGAGAGCACATTATTTATAATGATAATACAATGAAACTATAACAGTTTGAATGAAGTGTGGCTTTTTTCTACATAAAAATGAAAATATTTCTGAAGTGCTTCAGTAACCCTCTACCCATGTCATTGCTAAATTAAAGAAGGATAAAACTGTTATGTGTGCTTAAGATATAAATACACTCTTATGCATGCAGATGGATCAAGCAAAGGATACGTCCTTGTGGGTCCCGTTTTTTAATAAACTGGAACGACAATTATCAAGCCTTTCTCAGCTCAGCAGAGAAAGTGTGAAGCTGGAAATTAGAGATGATTTTCAGCATACCAAAATTTCAGTGTCTTCCATGGTGCTCTTAGAGCTGTTGCATGTATTAAGTGCATCACGTTAGCTTTTCATATTTTCAGCTTGATCTTGCAATTTGTGAAGGGCACTCAACATTTTGCTGACTGCATGTGATGTCTTCAGTATCTGCTACGTGTATTGAGTGGACTTTTAAATGTTATGCTGTTTATTTCTGGGGCCTTGAACTGGGTTTTGAAGACTCTTAGAAAAGCCATATTCCCAGGATTTTTTTCTGTCTTTTTTTACTCTGAAAGCAGTACAGCTCCTTCAAGTACTGAGACTAAAATCTTAGGGCGAAGTTACTGTCTTACTAGTAGTACTTGTTGGACTTCTAATCATTTTGTCAGCATTCATTTTTTATGAGTCTACTTTGCTCCATTTCCCACAATTCCTTTGTGCATGTTTGCTTAACCTTTTTTTTCTGTGTCTTCAAGGAAATGATTTTTCTCTGGCAATATGAGAGGAATAATAGGTACTGATAGATTGAAAGGAGTATCTTAGCAGTGAAAAGAGGAGACAGAAGAATAGGATGCTCAGGTGTCTGAACACTGCAAGGAGGGACTTTAAAGGCAACATGTTGGCATTGAATTCCCCATCAGATTTCTAACTTTGATGATACAAATTAAATTCATAACTTTTTCCAGTTCTGTCGATACAGCAGAGAGCTGACCTACCCCCCAAACAGAATGCAAAGCGCCCTCGGTTTGAGGCTTTTACCCCAAAGTGAGTATTTGCAGTGAAATCTGGCATGGGGATTTTTTGGCATGCTCAGATGTGAACTGGGCTGGTGAACTTTCCACCAAATGCATTTCAGCTCCTGGTTTTAACTCATGTGGTGCTGCTGCAATGATATGACCTTATTCAGAGCACTCACTTGCACTCACAGTCTGTTCAAATATGAGGCCTTCAATAATGTGGGGATTAAAGGAAGGTAGTTAGCAAATCTTACATGTTCTCTCTATCATTGCTGCTTTCTCTGGCAGTCTGCTCCCACTTACCCCTACAGACGTTGGCTTCTTACCTTTCAGCACTGGTATTTGGAGCTGTGGACAGTCAGAGATTTTGGGCAGCTGTTGAGACCTGGGAGGTGGCAGAAGTTACAGACAGTCACCCATCCTCTGCATGCTCAGTTTCTAAATTCCAGTTGAAGCTGGTGGCACAGTTTTGGAAAACACCAAGCTGCTTTCTCAGCAATTCTCACCTTCAGGTTGGGACTGAGAAAAGATCTCAGGTACAGAACAGTGCTGTGAGAAGACAGGTAGGGCTTCTGCAAGGAGATTTGAATCTGCTGCTGAGGCAGGTTCTAAATGTATTCCATGTTATTTCAAATGTATTATTTATTGAGCTAATGTTTTTCGTGTATGCTGCTCTTGTCATCGTGGTAAATTCTTTAGAAAACTATTGTATTTCAATTTGGTGCTACTTGCTTCACCATCATTTGTGCTGTACTAACATAATGACTTGGAGAGGAAATGCATTTAAATTGGGGTTTTGTTTATTGGACATACTTTCCTAGACTCTAGCTATTCTTTTCCTTAAATGCTTTGCTAAGCCTTTCAACAACTTAAGCAATACATCTAAAGAACTTCTGTCACACTGTGACCATGATATTTAACAAAGAAAAGTCCTTTTTCTGAATAGGGAGATTTGAACATTAAAATGTTGTTTCATTGCTTAGTGCCTAATTTTCAACATGCCAGTATTGGGCTGAGGAGTTTCAAATAAACGTAGCAGTGGTTACATGTGGAATAACAACACCTATGGCTGTCTTAGGAGTTCTTTGTGTTGAAATGAACTCAAATGAAGTTTTCCCTCTAAAATATAAGAATATTATTGTATGCCAACTGCTGTATTGCAATATTTCGGTCTTTGTCTTACATTTGAGTAATGCGCTGTTGCACATCTAACTTAATGTGCAGTTCTTTAAATCTCAGTTGCAGGTTGTGTTTGTATATCCTTGCCAGAGCATTTTTTTCCAGCTTTGTTTTGTTGCTTTCCTTGGTTAGACAAAACATCACAGAAGGAAACTCAGTGCAAAAAAAAAAAAGGTAGAAAAATTAACATTATGACTCATACGGTAGCTGTAGTGTAACTTCACAAGAGGTATAGATTCAAGCATAAATTTAAACTCACATTAACTGTGAAACATGGAATGTTCCGAGGCAACTTCCACTGCTAGTAATAGCTACTTTATTGATATTTTGTGTGCTTGAAGTCTCTGCCACTGGGTTATGTCTTTTTATATTAAATATAAATTTTCTGTCATGAGAACTGTAATCATGTGTGCAATGGATTCTCAGGCAAAATAGCTGTGTAATTGCAAACTTTGACTGGAAAAATCCACTGTTATAAAAATACCTGCTAATTTTGAAAATAGAAAGGCCCTTAATCTGTCTTCTGGGAGCTTGTGTTTGTTCAGAGTTGTTTGTCCTCTCTATAGAAGAATATTCTTAAACTTTAGGAAGTGATTAATCATAAAGAGGAGATACTTGGAAAACTTTGAAACCTTCCAGGCACTGTTTAATAAACTGTGGAATATCTTCTTTGAAAGGTGCAGGATGTCACAGAAAGCTGCATTTTTAGATCTTTTTTTTTAGTTAAAACAATAGAGCTAGGGGTATTTTTTTTTGAGGTCTTGGGAAGAAAATAATATTGGAAAGTACATATATATGAAAACAAGATTTAGGCACTTAAAATTCCTTGTATGGTTGTGCATTTGTTTTGAAGCTTGGAAACAATGAGAATTTATTTCTTACCCTTTATGAAATACATAACAACATTCTTTAAGTTTTGCCCTTCCTGTTCTGTAACCTCTGCTCACTTCCTTCCTTATCTGAGCCTTTTATAAATTCATGTATTTTAAGGCCAGAGAGGATTATCTGATTTGATCTATCTTGAATATCACTTAGGTAGCAGACTGATTGAATTGTAGCAGAGTGATTGGGTTATAGTAGACTGCTTGGAGAGTTACCTTAAACAAAGGGTCTTGAAGGAGAAGCTGCCACTTGCCTCAGGGAGATAAATCTCATGGTGTCACTAGTCTGATTCTCACTTCCATTTTCTGTCCTGCCTTTTTAGGCTTTGCACTTGGTCATCTCTTGAAAAGAAAAAAAGGCAACCAAACGAAAACCACGACGTCTTCTTTTGCACCCAATCAATTCCTTCTTTCTGCCTTTTTCTGTTAACCCCTCTATACAACTCTCATCTTTACCTGAGTTCATCTTTTATCTTCCTTGTTCCAATAAAGAAGAAGAATTGGTAGATAATCCTGCATTTTGGACCTTTCCTTTCTGCTCTGCTCTTGTTCTTTGATGTTTGGGTCCATGTGTTGGCCAAGGCAGAGCAGCTGCACTCCTTTTCAAGTTTCCTGGAAGGCATTGGTAAAAATGATGTTTTCATTGAATTATTTCTGTGTTCATCTGTTTTCATCTGAATCCAGGAGCACGGCCCAAGGAGAAACAGGCTACTGCGTGGCAGGATCTTGTAGCTTTAATGAAAGGGATATTGGCAGAAACATTGTCATAAAACTCATCACAATGTGATAGGCTTCAAAACCAGCTTGGAAGTCTTTTACAGGAGCCACTAATTGTGGTTCTTTTACTGCATGTAAGCAAATGAATCATTCAAAGGTCACAAAAGAACATTTTTTGTTCTTAAACTTATTTCCAACATTATTGCTGAAAATACACAGAGTTGTCTTCATCCTGGCCTTGGAATTTGTATGCGATCACAAGTCGTTCTGGTCAGGTGGTTGCCTTGTATTCCTTTCATGGCCCTTTTACAATGATAAAAATTCTCCTATGAAACTAAGGAAATGTCCTTTCCTGGACGTTTCCTGTATGAAACGTCATCTTGTTCACAAAGTTTCATTAGCAGGGTCTCTAATGATGTCCTACCTTCATTGTAGTGAAGAAAATTACTCCTGAGGAAAATTAAGAACAAAAGCAATGTGTCAGGAGAGGGTGTGGGATGGCTGAATTACTATTTGTAAGTATTTAGCAAGCTTCCAATAAAGGTGCACAAGAAGAGCCCCAAGAATAAAATGTATCAAATATACAACTTGATTATGTAAACAGTGAATTAGTATAGGACTTATCATGGGAAAAAAATGGTGAGATATTTCTCCTGTCCTTTCTTACATGTTCTTGAACATTTTTATTTTTTTTTTTCTGTTACTGGTTTGTGTGGGGTTTTTTTATTGTTGTTGGTGGTTTTTGGTTTTTTTTGTTAATTGTCCTGATTTCACTTTTCCCTTTTCCTGCATCAGGTCAGATACAGCAGCTGCTCAGGAGCTGCAGCACAAGTGACAGTTGTGTACACAAGTGCTGTACTGTAGGACTTGCTCCAGCACGTCTGCAGCTGGCTTCTCATAGAAATTGCTTCTTTCTTTCAGTATTGCTACTTCCACTGCTATTCACCCTTGCTGATCTTCCACCCTGTGTGGAAGGCTGGTCATCGAGAGATCTGGTGCTTGCATGTGTGTGATTTTTTCAGAAAATGCTGCTGCATTGCTGATTCAGAATGAAAGTGCAATCTGGGATAGCAGAAGCTGCTTTTTCACTAAACACATTCTTTTTCCAAGGTGTCCTGGTCTAGACTGACCTGTAAAAGGCACACTGCAGTGCCACAGTGGGCTCTCATCCCAGCTGACTGGTGCATTAGATCTGCTGTGTTAGAGTTTTCCTGTGGAAGCATTTCACTTTGTAGCAGTAATGCTCCTAGTGTTTGGCAAATGGTATTTTATGTCCTAGGACTGCCTTCAAATTACTTGGCTTCAACTTTGAAAGTCTTCCTAGCTTGCTAAGAGAAGTACAGGTGGAGGAATGATGCTGTTTCAGTCTGCATGCTGGAAAATGTGAGCAGAGTTGAAAATGTGTGGGATGAATGGTGAGCACCTCTGTGAAATATGATCATCATGTAGATGCCTGATAACTGTCGGCGTTGATCTGCTGGGCTGCTGATGTACTGATCTAGCTGAGATCAAGGTAAGTGTTGTACTTGTGAGTTATGTTGCTGTGCACTGAACTGCACAGAATGAAGGAACTGTGCTTTTGAAAGGATAAATGGCTATTACTTTTTTTCTAAGTATCTTATCACTTATATCTGCACACAGTAAAGCATGAGTCAAGAATAGTTTGGCTGGATATTAAGCATTCCCCTGCCATGTCCATATACTGCTTTTTCAGAAAGTGTTTGTTTGCTTCAATTTTTAAAAAGAGCAAATAGGGGATTAGATTGTGGTTTTTCACTTGTAGCTTTGAATAGAGGCTTATGCAGGCACGAGGACTTTCTTGGTGTCTTAAATAATTATTTCAGAGTAATTTCATAGTAATTTCATAACTCAAGGCAGTAGAAAAGCTAAATAAACATTTGTTTAGAAGTAAATAGCAAAGAAACACTGAATTTATTCTGTAGGGGAAGGGGAGAGTTTTTTCTTCTCTTCCTTCTATTTGAGAATCATCTGACTTGTCAGGTGACAGAGTGAACATTCTAAAAACCCTCTGATACCTTTTGTTAAGAGTTAGAATCTGTAAAATACTAGTATATCTACTATAAAATGTTTCTTTAAAACCTACTTTAATAAAGAACATTTACAGAAAGTGTAGATTTGTTTTGAAAGCACTCGGTTGCAGAGCCTGATAGAAAGAGGTAGCACTCTGAATTTTTCTCACTGCAATTTTTCTCCCTGTAAGTCCAGTATCTCTTTTAATACATGGTTGCATATAATCAAGGTATAAAACAAAGAAATGAAAACTGGCTTTGACAGTGTGTTGGTTCAGCACAAAACTTCTTTGAAGTAACACTGGAAGCGTCACTGCCTGGTGATTACTGGAAGGAAACTGGAGCCTGAGGTTCCCTGGTCAAGTGCAGTAACTGAGGTGATCCAAGTGCTGAGCATCCTTGCCCAGCCTATTGTGCTAATTGTGTTAGTCCCTTTATGCAATCTGCTAGTGACCAGAGTCACAGAAAAGAAGCCAGCTGCACCTTCCCAAGAATAGCATCACTATTTCTGGCCTGGCCAGCTGAAGCCCAGGGCACAGATTTAACTGGTGATTGGCCCTGAGCCCAGAGCTTACACAATGTGTTACAGTCGCCACTCTCCTCCGGAAGTTTCCTCTGATCTCCATATTTTCTTAGTTTAAAGCAATACACAGTCTCATTCTCCTGTCTGTTTGTATTTTTACCTTTTCTTGGCCATATCAAGATCAGGCAGGTAGAGTGTTTGGATTCTTGAGGTCCATCCAAACTGCAAGAAGACAGCAGTTGGAATCATACGGTGTGTTTTATCCCAAGAAACATGACATTTTTTACATATGCCAACAAAATACTCCAGATTTTCTTCTGGTAATGGTAAATCTATTAGAAAGGAGTTAGGTAAAGAAAGAAGCTTGGACAGCAAGAACATAAATCAACTTATTTAAAATTAGTGAAAACTTAAAAAAAAGGATTGAAGGTGTAATTCTGAGAAAGTAAAGGGGGTAAGTCTCAAGTACTGCTGAACTGAACAGCTCAAGAACTTTACCAGGGAGGAAGTATGAGAGTTCCTTAGCAACAACAGACACACACACACATTAACCTGGATGAATAATCACTTTAGAAGTTCCCATGGTGGAGGGGCAAGGAGGAGAGAGAAATAGTAATCCAGAGAAGAACAGACTTTATTAGTCTACCTTGAAAAGAGAGTAAGAATTTAGAGGACAAGGAGTGTATTTCGGGGGTTATTTTTTAAAGGGTTTTATGTACCTTTTTATGCATACAAGAAAAAGAAAAGTGTATGAAAACAGATCACATTTCTGAAGGCAGTGTGTGCTAAACTAATGTGGGGTCTTTCCTCGGTAAGCCCACTAATTGCTTAGGTACAGGAAATGCAGTGGTTTTTATGTGTCTGCATTTTGGCAAAGTTTTCTGTGCATTGTCATGTGGAAAATTGTTGGTTTAAGAGGGGGCTGATATAGCAATGCCAGCAGTTGCTCAAGAGGAAGGAAAACCTGCTGTGCTGAAAGTGGTATGGATAGGTCAGAGAGCTGAGGGTTCTTCCTGGAACCAGTCTTATTTTCTTTACTGACTTTGTCATGAAGGGTAGCTTAGTGTGCTTCTGTAATACACAATGTAGGGGTTAGTGGGTGTCTGAACAGGCCCTCATGTTGTGCAGTGTCCATTCCTGACTCAAAAACCAGGCTGAGACACCTGCCCAGCCTCTGAAACAGGTAATTGGCCTCCTTCTAGGGGCTCCTGAGATTTGTCCTGCTCTAAGTCACTTGGAATTTACTGTGGCCTTTGCCACTGCTCTCTACAGAAGAGCTGACCCAGAATCAGGGTGGAAAATATGGAACTGACATATTTCTAAGAAAAGTGCCTGGGAAGATCCTGATGAACTTTTTCCATCACCTGTTTTGTGAGATGTCTAGAACTGGGCCTTCCATTTTTTTCCTGGGTCAGGATATATGTATTACAGAGTAAGGAAATAAGTACTCCAATATATTTTGAAAACAGGGCTATAAATCTCTAATCTTCCTTAAAGGGATGTGTAACAGCTGGTATGCTGATGACAATGGAAAGATAAAAATAAACCATCTTCATGACAAAAAAATTATGCTGACTTGATTTTTCTTTTGTGGGGTTGTATTTAACAACTTTTCCATGTAGGAGAATTGTTGCAGGTGCTGCTTGCACAAAACCTGATAGCTATTATTAGAGGGAAAGAGTACTTTCATGTGGTAGAGTTCATAAAGAATGTAGATTGATGACATCTTTCTCTCAGGAAATTTATAATCAAAAGGGTAATCCCAACCCACGGGATTTTTCTTTCTCTGTACTGCTGATAAGCTCCTGTCTTGAAGATGTTATCATGGGGGATTTAGATGACTGCTCTGTACTTTATAAGTAGAGGAATGGGCAGCAAGGCATTATTACAATAAATTTTAATGCATTTAAAAGCGGCCATTTAGGATGGAGTGTTGAGGATTCAGTAAAATTCAGGTTGTTATCATCAGAGGTATTGTTTTGGTCTTTTTAAAGTTCCCTCTCTTGTCAGCAGTGTATTGTCGAGCTCTGTGAATTCATCATGGGTTTTGTGCTATTTGGTTCTTTCTCTTCCCATTCCAGCTCCAGGAGTTATAACAGAATGTGATTGCTGTAACTCTTATTTGCTTGTTTATTTAACATTAGTATCTCCTGTGAGATATGATTTTTAGGGAGGTGTAAAACTTCAGTGCTAGGAAATCTAACTGTGAGATAAGCTAAAGGTCAAAAGAATTTTGCATGCCTCCCATACCTGTCTGCATTTTTCCAGTAAGCACTGTGGGTTTTGCAGTCCTTATTCTTGTATAGTTGTGACTAGAAGTACAGACTGTACAAAGTCATAAAGCTAAAAAGGATAATATTGATATTAGGAAACACAAAAAGAAAAAATGCCTCAGGGATCTCCCCTGCCCATGAGTAAGCAGAGGGTGGAGTAGCATCATAGGTGTGAGGTGAGGTGGTTGTGTCTCAGAGCCCTGTTCCATGGGGAGGCAGGAGGGTAAGCCATAGGCACTTTGCTGCATCCATGGTTAAAAACAGTTAGGCAGGGCTGTGCCAAAGAACCAAGGAATCCTCAGGTAGCTGTGCAGTCTTTCTGTAGGTCTCTATATTTTTGTTAGGTGTATGCTTGGAAGAATGTTCCCCAAAGAATTTCTGCTTGTCAGCACCCCACGTACTCCTTTGGTTCTGTAAAACCCACTGGGCAGCTCTGCAGCATCCTCCTGTTTAGAAGCTCTGAAACACAGGTGGTGGTGCAGGCCACATCAGAAATCATTCACAGGTGTGTGGGAAGGGTGGCAGAACTCACACAGACTTCTCCTAGGCCATC
The DNA here is from genome assembly GCA_013399225.1 of Rhipidura dahli. Lineage (NCBI taxonomy): Eukaryota > Metazoa > Chordata > Aves > Passeriformes > Rhipiduridae > Rhipidura > Rhipidura dahli. Next base: position 80,157 of record VXAC01006352.1, read on the forward strand.
ATTTAGCCTGTAGCCATTAGCTCCGACTTTCTTGATGAATGTAGCAACCCCTTCGTGTTTCCTTGGGGTTACTGGTGCCCATCCTTTGTTTATGGCTCATGGTGGCCCAGCCTGTAGACAGTAACCTGCAGGTAAAGGCAGTGCTGGACCTTGTGCTAGGCAGGTGTCCATGCCTTGGCTAAACAAGTGCACATTACAGCCCAGGCTCCTTTCAGCAGCACCCAAATGAGCTGGAGCTGAGATGGTGGCTGGGGGCGAGGGGCAGCCAAGCACTGGGACCCCTGCATGCCTTTGCAGATGGCTCCAAGAGAGTCAGCTGCATGGGAAACTGCTGCTTGCTAAGGCTGACAGGTGTGTTTTGTCTGTAATACTCAGTGGAGTTACACGTGATTAACCCATCCCTTCCTAGCCAGTTCCTGTGGCAGGTTCAGCAATGGTTTCTCATCACTGCATCAAAGTGATTTTATCAGTTCCACAGATTCTCAGCTGTTAATGTTAATTTTATGGTTCTGTTCGTAATCTGCACAAAATTGATTGGCACTGAAACTGAGTCATCTATGAGATGACTGTGAGGTGTGGAGTAGACTTAGCAATACCTGAAATTATTCAGGAGCAGTCAGCTCTGAGGGGTAAATATGAGTTGATTGTGTGTAGACAATTTCAAAGCGATAAACTGGGAATAAATTGTTGTCAAAATAGTCTGGACCGTGACTACCTCACTGGTGTTTTTGAAGAAGATATTAAAAACTTGAGTCAAGGGATGTGTCTACTTTCTTTGAGGTTTATTTTTTTCTTCCAGTTTTTACAATAGAGAAAGAAATTGTAACAACTGTGCATGAGTGAATGAAGGCTATACAGGCAGATGCAGTCCACATGTTAATTTGTCTAGAAACTGTTGTTGTAATATGGTTTAAGTCTATGACGTATAAAACTTTCTAAAAAGCCACAGCCAGCCTTTTTATTTCAGCTCTGTAGAGAGCGAGATAGTCTACTCTAAAATGTCCTTTTATACAGAAGGGTCATGGCAATAATGGTGTGGTATAGTTTTTAATGTTTTCCTACATCAATTTACTTACAGGTTCACCCTTTTATTAAAGTTCTCTGTGCTTGGTTTTTCCTCTTTTCCTATGTGGGAGATGAGTGCTGTAGGAGTTGCTCCTTGATTTCTTTTGGTGGAATGGTTGCAATGTGGGTTACAGTGTAGCTAGAATTGTTTTTTTAGCTTCGAGGGACTCGGGTAATAAAATGTGAGTGGAGCTGAACATCCCATCAGTATGAACAAACCTGAGCAGTTTGTGGGGACAAGCCATAATTGCCACCTGTGCTTTCAGTTCACATGTCACAGCCCATGCTAATGTCCCAAAAAGCACACCTAAGCCACCATGACAGAGGAGGAACTGCATGCCATGTGTGAGCCCAGATTAGGTGAGTTTGTGATGAAAATGCAGGATTTAACTGTACTCTGGTGCAACCTCAAACAGGCATTTCCAGTGATAAGAGGCTTGTGAATGCCTGGAGGCAGATGAGAGCCTGCTGCACCTACTGTGATCATTTGATTTCTTGCTTGCCTGGGCTCTGGGAGTCTGTAGGCATTTCATCAGTAATAGTAAAACTGCTGAATTCATTAAGAGTGAGAAGAGACCTCTCCTCATGTATCAATGAAATTAAATGTAGAAGAGGGTGTTTAAAAAGTGATAATAGATTTAAACAGTCCCATAATCTGGTAGGAGGCACAGAGCATGACACCATCACACAGCAAGATCACTGACTTTAGTTGTATGTTCAGAACATTCCTGTACTTAGTGCAATTGGGTTTTCTTCATGCTTAATTTGCTTTCAAGAGCTATATGTTGGTGGAAGTCAACATTAATTGTTGTGCTGAAATTTCATGGGGCAGACATTCCTGATCACTATAGTGATCACTATCTATAGTGCACTATAGATAGACTGCTTTTCCCAGAAGTGTCCTTCCTTGTTTCTTCAATGTGCTTCTAACATGCTTCACAGCACTGCTAGGATTCCTTTAGAAAACCAGCTTAAAACAAAGGACATAGGTGGGTATACTTTTCTTGCAAGCTCATTTTTTTTCCCCGTGCCTGGCTAAAACTCTTAGCCAGCCTGTTTCTGTACATTATGTATTCTTCCTCTCTGCTTAATTAACTATCTCTTGATTGAAAAAGCAGCTGCTCAAACTGAACACCCTGTACAACCTCTCTGCCTTCTCCAGGAAGGACTGACATCATTCATAAAGCTCCAGTTAAGCTCATAATCGAGCCAATGAAGCAGATAAATAAGGTTCCAGCCTTAACTTCCAGTGATTTTTGAATATTTTTAAAGCCTGAGTAGAAATCTGTCAACCTGGATGGAGCCAATGCAGCAGAACAGCTGCTGGATCAGGAATACGCACTGAAAGCTCCCAGTGTTTTCACCTGTTTGCCAGGCACAATGTTCCCTTCTAGCACGTGCCCAGAATGTCCCTGCCTTCACAGAACTGGGCATTTGGGCCCTGCCAGCTTGGGCTTGTTTTGGGATCCCAAGCCAGGGCTTTGTGAGAGGCACAGCCTCGCTGCTGCCTCGCTGGCAGTGCCAGCCAGTGCTGTGGCTTTGGGCACTGCGTTGTTGCACATTGCCCAGAGGGACAGGGCACACCTGTGGCTGCGGGCCTGGGGCTGGTGTCACGCCCTGGCAAGGAGGAAACTGATTTGGCTTGATACTTTTAATCACTTGTCCCTTTTCTCAAAAAAACCCTTTTCTTCCTAATGGGTTAAAATGACTGTTTGTGCTTTGTCTCTTTGGATCGATGTATCCTGCCTACTTTTCACTGCAGTGGAGCAGCTTTGGCAGAGGGGACAGGAAGAGGGGGTGAACCCAAAGCAATAAAAATGAAGCTTGACAGAGGTGCAAGCAGGCTGAGAAGTTGCTTCTCCTCTGCTGAGATGTTTCAGTGATTGTACAGTGAATAGACATACTTATTATTTCTGTAAAGTATTGGTCACTGTCCTTTGCAGAAAGGACACCAAAAATAGGGCTTGTGGTCAAGAATCTAATTACTTAAAGGCCTAATCTAATACCTGTTGAGGAAAATAAGAAGTTTCCAGGTAAATACATGGCAGGAGAGAGATCTCATGGCTTCATCCATGTTGTGGGCTAACAAGGTGCCTTAGAGGAATGGAATTGTGCAGGTATTAAGTTTAGATGCATACAAAAAATGATAACAGCTTTTAGCTTGTCTGACTAATGGCAATGTGGACTTCAGTTTCCTTTAGTGTTTTTCTCAGGAAAAATGAATTGCTGGTGCCTTCTGTGGCTGCTGCATCCTGGTGGGAATGGTGTGCTGCATGCAGTTACCTGTGTGCCGAAGAGAGGGCACCGTTTACCATGTTCATAATTTATTATTTCCATGGCAACTAGCAACCAGTGTCACTCTCAGAATATTCCCCCAGTATAAACTTTGTGTTTCACATACCACCTGAATCAGACTAAGGGAAAGGAACTTTTCTGTCAAAGAAATATAATTAGGTTTTTGTGAGACTGTGATATATCATGCTGAAATCAGTTGAAGGTTTTCTCCAGCCCTTGCATGGATTACATGGATTATTTTATCTGACAATGACATTTATACTGTAAAGGTCAGGGAAAAAAAAGAGAAATCAATGCATTTTAAAGGATAAAAATCAGTGGGAAAAGAACCCCACTAAACGGAAACTTATGCTTTAAGAAGCAGGTATTGCTATTAGTGCATTTGCTGGAAAGCATCTACCAGTTTTTAAGGGCAGAAGTTTTTTTTCATTAGAATGAAAGGAATTTCTCTAATGAAGTGTATGGAGAGAAAATTCATTTATATTAACTTTGGAGATAAACAGATGGAACAGGGTTGTGCATTTTAAACACGACTAGAAGATCTGCTGCCATTATTAATAATGCTTTAGTCTGTGTGATTTGATTTGTGATAATACATTTTTATATCCTCACAATATATACACTTTGAATTGCAAATTGGGGAGTGTTTTACTTTATGTAATGTGGCAGTAATTAACCTGTTGCTGGAAAAATGTGAAATGACTACATGGAAAGTTAGCTTTCTGGTGGACAGCTGTCTGCCCAGCCATTGTAATGAAATCTCAGAAAGAGCTGTGTTGTCTAGGATTTGGAAGAGACAGGTTAATGTAAATAACTCTCACTTTGCCTTTTTCAGTGTAGGTAGGGCAGTGTGCCTTGTACATCCACTAACATGTTGAGTTAAAATCTGCTGGGCTATTTACATAGTGGCTAATACCTCCCAAATCCTGGTTTAGAGAAACCAGTATGGGGCATTAGAGGGAACTAATCTTTTGTCCCAGAAATAAGCTTATCTGAACAAACGAGGCGGTCTTCATGCTGTTCCAGCTTCATTTGCCCTGCCAGTGTCCCCTGCAGGTCTGCTGTAAAACATAGACATCACTGTCAATCAAACATCTTTCATCTCTCCCAGACTGGCTTACAAGTCATCACAAATTTGCATGAAAGTCACCCCAAGAGAATTAGGAGCCTGGCATGCCCGAATTTTTGAGGTCAGAATTAGAATATGTTGGCAATATTAGTATTATAGGATCCTTTATGTTGTGAAAGACCCTTTAGGTCAGCCAGCCCAGCTGTGATGGGGAGCTCTCATCACTGTGCTGCCCTTCAGACCATTCTGACACAGCCACACGGAGCAGCTCCGCCTTCAGCCTGGCAGCAATTTATCCCGTATTATCCACAGATTCTCTGAGCTGACACATGGCTCATCTTGTGGAATGAATACAGAGAAATTGGAGATTCTTATTCTGAAAACGATTTCAGAAGACAAAATTTAGCTGATTAGATTATAAAAGTGACCCAGCTGAAAATAGTCAAACATGAATAATGCCAAATTCTTTGTGTATTTGAATTACTTTAAAGTGTCTGCTCAGACTATCAAAAAGCATGGTGGGGGAGCAGTTCTTTTTTGTGTCTATGATTATTTTGCTCTCTGACCAGCAGGATTAAACCAGCAGACTCAGGGCTAGACATTTCTGCCCTCTTGTTGTGCATATTTGCAGATGGAGATGTGAGTTACCTTTCTGTCAGAAGTGAGTGCTACAGAGGTACCAGAAAGAAGTAAACAGAACAACAGTTGTTCTTTTAAAGTCAGATTTGATTCATTAAGCAAGTGGTCATCAAAGTATACAAATGAAAAATGACTCTGCTGGAGGGAACACTCTTAATGTTGATTCCAAGAGGCTCTTTCAATGAAATAAAATTACTAGCAAAGGACTGCAGGTAGTGATAGTTTAGGTCCTGAACGTTCACACAGGGAATTCAGATGTGCATAGCTCCAAGACAATCTAGCATTTCTATTTATTTCTGTTAGATGAGTTATCAGCCAGGCTAGAATGTGCTTCTTTCTTCACTGAACAAGAACATGTTCTTTCTTTAGGAAGAAATAAGTCTTTAGGTCTACTCCACATAGTGAAAAAATGAGAGAAAAGATGGGTCTCTAAAGGTGGAAACAATGTGTTTTGTTATGCTTACTCTACTTGTACTTGTTTTCCAGCTTTCCTTCTTTACCTTTCAGTTCTTCTGCTGTTAAAGAGCAGTGAATCACAGAATGGCAACTTTGCTGCACTTTCCTCTGTCATGGGAGAATATTTTCTGCTTTAGAAGCCAATGAAACTGTGCAAGTTTGAACATTTGACAAATTTTATCTTTCCCAGTGAGGGAGCAAGTGGGGACTGATTCTTCATAACTTAAAAATTTTTGCATCAAGTTGGTTCATTTTGAGACCAAAACAAGTAAATTCATATATTCCCAATAATTTACTTTCTAAGTATACTTAGAAAAATTCTATGTTATTCTGAAGGTAATTGGAGAGCACTAATTACCCCTTACTTTACATTATTAATGACAGTATTTTTTTCCATCACCATCTCAATTTGGATTTCCATGGACCCTTAAATTAGAGAGTACTTCGAGTGTGTGATTAATGCCACTGTTTAATCAAGCTGTGACATCTAGACTGGAGTTTTGTCATTTATGGCTCTGTGAACTGAGTTTCTGTTGAACTGGTTTTGTATAACCTGTGAAAACAGAGAGATAGTAACTCTGTCCTTAAAAATAGCTGGTTCCAGGTGTCTGGGATGTCTGCAGTGGCTACACCTTCTTCCATCAAGCCACCACAAAACAGACAGGGGTCACTTGGTGTTGTATCTCAAATGTCATGAGGCACCTATTTGCAGATGTTTGTATTGCTCCTAAAGGGTCTGAAAATCAAAAGCTTCAGTTAAAGATGGGGAACAGATGGGGATAATTAATTAGGCTTTATTTTACTGTTGGCTTTTTTTTTTGTTTGTTTTTTTATTTTTCTGTTGCGTGGAAATTATTTTATGACTACAGAAAATACTGAATGAGATCCACAATTAAAATTTCCAAGTAATAACACTATTTGATTCTTAGATGAGATATGACTGCATAATTTCTTTGTTCTTTGAGGTGCTCTGGATTTTTCCATAACATTTAAATGAATGTCCAAGTATCTTCAGAGCATGGTTTAAATTTTGGACACTGAGCAGCTCCAGGCTTGTTTGTCATTACTCTTTATAAAGCTGGTGGTTACATTTCAAAGAAGGTACAAGCCATGAGTTTTTCTGTGCCTTCTCTGGTGATGGCTGTGCAAGTGGAAATGTGGCAATCTTAAATCAAAATTCCTGACATCCTGTGCAATAGAATTATTGTATTCACTTTTGAGCAACATAGTGTGGTGCTGACCTCTCTCCACAGAACTTTGTGTGGCTTTCTACACCCCTGATATGTAGGGAGGAGCATGGCGCTTGAGTAGGTCTGGCCCTTGCACTGGGACATGTAGAGCAGCTGAAGGCCATAGGTGAAAGCAAGTTCTGCCAGTTCTCAAAGTTACTTCCACTGGAAATTTAATTGCGTGGATCACAGAGAGGAACAGCAGAATATAGGAGGATTCTTTCAAATATCAAGGGATAAACATAATGAATTTCCAGCTGTAGAATGTGAAATAACAAGTGGTTTATTATAGCCATTCAAGTAAGAAAATGGCAAACGTGTCAGACATAACATTAGTTTTCTTCCTTCTTTTGTCTTTCCCTCTGGTTCTTCAGGGGAATGCTGTATCCTTGCACTGATGCGTGTTCTGTTTAGAACACACAGAGCACAGGGATGCTGGCTGGTTGACTACCTTGTTCAGTCTCAGGGAAAGAAATGCAAAGAAATCATCCTTCCAAGTCCGACTTGCTCATCATGCCAAAAAGGAAAGATGTGTTTGGAAATAACTGTTCAAGCTAGGAAGGAATACAAAAGGCGGCACTGGCTTTTGTAACTTCTCCAACTTAATAATACTGCTACAAAGTCATTTTATAGATCACTTTCACACCACAACCCATTTAAATCAAAATGTTCTCCAACTACGAGAAACAAAGGAATTAATCTTGATCATCAGCTGTTGTGCATTCACTGGTGTGATTTTGACACAGGCTGAACAGGTATCTTGTAAAAATCTGGAGGGGAATAAAAGCCAGGGTAAATGCTTAGCCTCAGGCAAGGACACTTTATTGGAAGATTTTTATAATACAGCCCAATAAAATTTTATTTTTATTTGGAATTCTTATTGTAAACATCATTGTAAGGTATTAAACAAAGAAAGAAGAGAAAACCTACCCAAACCCTGCTTTTCTGTAACCACAGTAGGAGAACCTGTGGAGATAAGAAAATGTGCTGCTAGAGGCACACTAAAAAAATGCCAAAAAATCCCAACCCAACAATATATTTTGATCATTTGTTAAATTAAAAGGAGTGTGAGATGTACTGTGTTGGTTTTATTTAGAAATATATAGTTGGTATTATTCTGTACATCTTTTAATAGTGAGGGCAGGCTGTGTTAGAGCTTTCTGTTGTCATCATTACATTTGTGGTAATTTGTATAAATTATTGCATTGTAACGAGTATAAATAATTGCACTGAAAAGTGGAACACGCTTGCCTACTTGGTGAGATGAGGAACTGTTTTGCTCTTTGCAAGGAGTTAATTTTCTGAAGTGAAGAGATACTGAAAGCAAAGGCCTTTGGAGGTGTCTCTTGCCTGCCCGTGTCAGAGGAAGGCTTGGGCTGCACTGCCCACAGAGAGGCAAAGTGGGTATGTGAGTATGCTGTGCATTTTCTACAGGGCAGCTCAGTCTTCACTCTGAGCTCTTCTTCTTCCATAAGCCAAACACCAGTGTTTTCCAGAGTTCTGGGGTGTCTTCAGATAATTTGGCAGTTTCTGGAGAAAGGGGTGCTGGTGTTAGGTTAAGCGAGATCTGTGTCTGTTCCCTGCCTTAGAGGATGAATGGATCAGAGGAGAAGATACAAATTTGTCTTAGGGGCCACCCGTGGATGCTTCCAAAGTCAGGTGTCGTATGAAGACACAGTGCACTGCTTTCTGCCAGGCCCTGGTCATTAGTAAAATACATTAAAAATAATCCTACTGCACCTGTTAAACCAGATGTCCAATTTTGACACCTCTAAAGAACAGAGCAGTGGGTATTTCTCTCGTCTTTGAGTGTGACCACAATTTGCATGGCTCCATCACAATTATATCACCAGAAACTTCTGTGACTGAAAAACTGGAATTCTGAGTTACAGTAGGGGTGTGGAGAGTGGAAGTCCTACCTCAATGATCCATTGCCACCCGTTCCCTTTGGAACACTGCAAGTGTTTGCTGTAGTAACTGAACGAGTAAAGTGTGCTGTGGAACAAGGTTAGTTTGTTAAAATTGTGTTTAATTTTATGTACATAGTTTTATGCTCACTAAAGATATCTTCACACTGTCAGTGCTGTCACTGTCTCAGTGCTTGCTGTTTCCTCAGCATTGTGAAGGCTGGTGCAGGCAGCTGGCTAGCTCTGACATCTGTCTTGTTTGCCTGTAAGGCACCGTGCACACCTGGGGTATGAGCTGAGTAATAAATAATGGTAATAACTGTGATTAGAAGCAGTTGTTATGAAATCACAAACCCACTGAATATAGCACAAACTTCCATTTAGGCATTTGCATACACATGTGCAGCAATGTGTGTGAGCAAACTCAAGCAATCTGGATGATGTATAATTGGTAGGGTGTGGAGAGGAACACATTGGCTTGAATAAAGCAAACCAAAATTTATGACCAGTATTGTTTGTTTAAGCTCTCTAAACACATTTCACTAAATTTGATGTGTGTGTTTTTCAAATGTGCTAAATATTTATATACTGCTTTCCTAAATACTAAAACATGGAATCTGACAGACTGTGTAGAGATCTAATTTGATGTGAAATGTATGCATCTACCAAGGAAGGTGGTGTTTCATTTTATGAGGTAGCTCCAAACATAGGTAATTTTATTTGGTTTAATTTGTTCACTTCTCTTGTTTAGCTGTGGGTTTAGCTCTCAGAGGTGAACCGAAATTCTCACCACTGGTTTGACTTTGAAGCAATTAAACTAAAAAATCAGTAACAGATAGGGATCTACTCGACAATGAAGTGCTGTGTAAATAATGCAATAAAGTCTTATTGTATTTTGCTGGTTAAGAGGCTGAGCCTTTCAATTTACTTTCAGCTCTGTTTGGTTTTAATATTAAAAGCACCTGAAGGTCTGTAAATACATACAGTGCCTTTGAGTTTTTCCTGATGATGATTTCTAAGTGTTTTTTGATTATTTTTGTCTTCCTATTTTCTTTGGGGCCATTTACATTCAGCTTGTTGATAAATACTGGTTTACTGCCCTATGAAAACCTTGGGTTAAGTGTTTATCTATCTTTGATTCATCCAAATAGCGTACAGGAATCTTCTGATAATTAGGCCATTTTATAACAGCCTTTAAAGATTTTTATTGCAGTTTTTACTACTGAAGTGGATTGCTGGCTCTGCTAACTCTGTCTGCTTTAAACAACTGGTGTGAATTAGAAAATTCCATGTTCTTCAAATGTCCACGTGTCTGGTCTGAGTACTTCTGTTATTTTAGAAATAAGATAGAAACTCTTTGATGTATGAATGCTTTTAAATTTGCATTTGCAGCACCGAACATTCTATTATGCCATGGAAAGCTTCTTGTCCTTACAAGGCAGTGGTAAACACTGATATTTGAAGTACGTGACACAGGTTTAATCATCCATCTGAGTTGTTTTTGCTAAAAAAACTCCTACTGGAAAATAACCTGGAACTAAGTATATGTTGAACCCTTGTCTGAGCTGAATAAATGAACTTTGTACAAAATGATCCTTGTGGATCAAAACTGAGACATGGAGAACAGCAGAGTAGCTGCTTGTTTTAGAACATTTTATGCTGTATTTATTCAGGGAGGAACTGAAAATGTTTAATCTTTGAATGCTGTCATTTTGGCTTTTCCTAGCTGAGATTTGAGGGGCACTGATTGAAGTCATGACTTTTAAAACAGTCGCTTGAAACTCAGTAGTTTTCTCTAATCTTGTGCTGCAGCCTGGCACAATGCAGCAGTTGCCCTTTGACACGGTGGGTTAATGTGAAACTCCAGATCAAGATCGAGACTCAGTGGGTTGAAGCATTAAAATGGGTTGAAATGTGGGGAAAAAAAATTTTCTCTCATCCTTTTCCAAAGTTTTGGTTAGAGCTAAAATAATGACTGTGTCAAAATACAGGAGTGTAACTACAAGGGAGGGAGTTAGGAGCAGCAGATTCCAACTTGCCTCTTAAATTAGATACAATTGTCTTGCAAATGTCCTTTGCAATATTAATAATTTAAGAGCCAAACTGTGGTTAAATACTCGGGGAATGCTAGAACCCTTAAATATCCTTTTAGGTGAAATTGTTGGTTATTTATGTTTCCCTTGAACTCTCAGTGGTGTCTGATGTATGTGTGCTGTTTTGTATCCCAACCTGCCAAGCAGAAGAGGCATTTTGATAAACTCAGTGAGGATTTGGCCTTTTGAACTGGAGGAGGATGCTGTGTAATGAAATTGATGGATTTTGTCTTTAGAGGGGAGAGTTTTGTCTGCTTCACGCTGCAGCCCTTCAGAGTGGACAGGGTAGACAGTCAAATGCCATTTTCTGTTAGACACCCAGTCAGTCATGGCCTGCCCGGCCTCTGAGATGGAGAGCTGCTCCTGCTAACAGAGACTCTCATTTTGGCAGTGCAAAAAGGACTTTTCAGTTTTTGTTTAGTCCAGGTGCACACTGAAACACACTTTGCATGCTTGGGAAGGTGGGTGACCCATGTAACCTTATAGGCAATGTAATTAGAATCCATCTGTGAAGATGTTTTAAACAAGGCAACATAGACACAGCCTTGTCAAAACACAGGAACTTCTCTGATTGCCTCAAGTCTATTATTATTCTTCTTGTGAGGAGCTGCCTGTTAACTTCAAAGGAGAATTGGCACACGTGCATGAAAGCAGATCAGGGCAGAGCTTACCAAACTGTGTCTATCATTTGTAGCTGTCAGATGGTACCTGCTTGTCGTCTTCTCTTTCAAGTCAGTATTGTTCTTGCATCTGCCCTGCCCAAAATCTAAATGCTGTCAGAGACTCATAGAATATGATCTATCATTCTAAAACAACCAGTTTCTTTCCTTGAGATGCAGGTTCATCTGAGACTGAGATAGTGGTACCAATTTTAGTTCTGTATTTTGGCTTGAGAATTTTGATGGGTTGTGGGACAGAGAGGGTTTGGAACATGAGTGAAAGTGCAAGAAGGAGCAGGACCAGGAGGCAAGGTGGGAGAAGGTCTGGAAGGACAGGGATCACGATAAGGATGGAATTCAATAAAGAGAGAGGGGGCTATGCTGGAGAAGGCTCCAGAAACTGAAATCTCCCAGGTGAAATGGTGTTTGTCTCCATTGTTCAGTCTTTATCCTCAAATTTCTATGCTGGTTCACCACTGGAAAAGAAAAACTTGACGCTTATTTTTGTAGCTGACCCCCCTGCCCCGAGACAGGAACATATTATGAGACAACTGCAAAATTGCAAGCAAGTTTTTTGGTGCCTTGGTGTGTCTATTCTCTGCCTCCCTCTGGGAGCTGACCCTCATGGTTCTTCATCGACGTTTTTATCTGTCCTACTTTGTTCAGAAGTTTACCCTTAAGTCTCTGAGCTAAACTCTTTTATGTGGAAGACTTGCTGCTGGAGGCTTCTTCCCCAGGCACCTTCCCAGCTTGGGAAGATCCATCACAAGGTGTGTTCCTTCTAGGACTGAGGGAACTAGAAAATAGAATTGTTTTTTTTTTCCCCCCTTTCCTAGCATATTTTGGTAGTTCTTCTTCTACAAGACCTATTGGATGCTATTGAAAGTAGTGCTTAACCACAGGAATAATTACTTCAGGAGACCACAGCAAGCTATATTTAAGCAAACTAACAAACTGGGAAGGTGGTTTTGTATCTGGAGACAAGCTCCTCAAATCGAGTTTATTTCCAAAAACAAATGTTATGCAAATATCCTCTGTAATTTATTTTTTTTAAAAATTCACAGCTCCTCTCTTACCTGGAGCGAGGGGGTCCTCAGCTGTAAAGGCGCATTCTGGACTTCTGTGTGCATTCTCTGCCATTGCATTTGAAAGAGAATGATCTGGAAGCAAGTATTAGGCAGACTTTAGAAGCAGAGGTCAGACTGACCTTTCCCGTGTCTGAGAGATATCCTTGCTCCAATGTGTTGTTAGAGCAGTAATTGAATGGATCTCACAGTGAATAATAGGAAGTGAATCATGCTTTTTAATTTTTTTTTTTTTTTAAACTCTCCAACAGCCTGAAAAGAAATTAATCTGGCAGAAGTTGCACGTATTACCTTCTTCCCTTTCTCCTGAGTTCCTGCCTTCCATGATTGCCATGACAGGGCTTAGAAATATTAAAAATGAAGGAATCTTTCTGAGTTCCTGTTGGGCATGCTGCCCTTTGGGAGCGAGGCAGTCCCACACGGGGAAGTGGAGTGCATGGAGAGGGGAGTGGGTGTGAGCAGTTGTGTGCACAGGTGTGCTGGGACAGGTGACTGCACAGCGCTGCCTCCCTGCTCTTGAAATGACATTGTCCTGGCCAAGGCACTGCAAAGCGGTTCAATACTGTAGAGAAAAGCAGGTATTTTCCTATTGGGTGTGACCTCGTTCTGAGGAAAGAGGGTGAAAAAGGAGGTTGATTTAGTCTGTGTGTGTCTGCCATATGCTGAGGGAGCATTAGTCTGCACCTGTGAGTGGCAGAGGTTGAAGGATGTGAAGACTGAGTTGGTGGAGTGATGGGGAAGAAAGGATGGAGGCTGTAAAACAATTTGTTTAGGAAGCCCATGCAACATGTTTCACTGAGGGGTAAATCTAATTTTATCTGTGTTACTTGTTTACTGAATCATTCAGTGTGGTCCTATTTATCTTCAGGACCTGTACTATAGAGGGTGTTTTTCTAGCACTGCTGAAAAGTGGTTACATGCTCAGAGGCTGTTTCACAGCCAGCAGTAAGAGCTGATGTGGTCAGACAGGTGATGTTAGCCTCACATTTTCAAATCGCTCCTTTCATTTTTAAGTGTACAAATCAGTGGAAACTGTAGAGCTAAGTGTTTGTGAGCTACTGTTGAAACGTTCAGGATTGTATGTTTTAAGCCAGCAAAAGGAGTTTGCTTCATGAATGCTGGACCAGCATGCTTGAAATAAGCAAACAGGAAGGAATCATCAAATAGAGTGTGCTGGATACCATGGTGACAAGGATGGCGTAAATGTTTTTGTTCAAATCATTAGTTGGTTGCAGAATTCCTGGAGTGAGCAAGGCTTTTCCATATAAATAAAACTTTTAAGGAGGAATAATTTAAAAAGCAACTGTTAAGCATCCTTTTCAATAAGGCTCCCATCAGTGATGAGCTCTGTATATTAACTCAGATTCGTTCTTAAATGATTAAATGTATAAGTGAAACATGGAGTGGGGTGTCTCAGCAGCGACCTTCCTGAGCTAGGATTCCTGATAGACTCATATTTGATCCTGAAGGAAGGGAGTTTGTCACTTGGAGAGGTCGAGGTTGGTTGTGATGGGCTGTGGCTGTCTAGAGTGACCCAAGAAACAGCAGCATGGTGTTAGTTGTGTCTCACTGATGCTGCTGCTGGGGGTGAGATTTCCTTCCAGGAGCTTGTCAGTGCAGGGCCATTTTCAGGAACAATCCACTACAAATTGCACACTGAGCCAAAGTCAGTGAGGTAATAAGCAGATAATAGGTCTTCCAAGTGGTCCAGTTCACCCTTTATTTTTCCTGTTCCATCTAAAATAGAAAAAACAATGAAAGAATCATGGTATCTGATGGAGGGGAGATTAAAGGCCTTGAGAGGTTTTTCTTAGCGGAGAGATTATCTTTTTGATTCTGTACAGTATAGTTTCCAAAATGAGGACTTTATTGCTTGTATTACTGTGTTACTTTTCAAGGTGAATGAGTATAGGTTTTGAAAAGCTAGGATCTCACAGAATCCCTTCATTTGGTGCATTTAATGTGACTTTGATTAGCCAAATAAGATTTGTGCTACCTTCCTACAAACTTCTCTGAACTGTAGCATTGGAGGCACTCCTCGGTGCATCTTTACTGAGTTTACAGCTTTCTGAGGGCAGGTCTAAGCAGCAGGGTGGTGAGCTTTGCACTGCAAGAATGGCAAAAGCCAAAGGATGTGCACTGGGCCATATCCCAGACAGTTCAGTACCTTTCTATTCAGTGCTACAGGTGGGGCATGAAATGGTACCCCCTGGTAGCAGCTGAACTCGCTCATTCTGCATTAGGGCTGACAGGAGCTTTTGTTCATCTCAAACTGCTGTTGAGCTCCCAGACATTAAATAACTGTCAACAGACTTCCTTGTGAACTTTGCAAAGTCACACAAAAACATGGTGAGAGAATGCCTGTATAAATGTGTATAAATGTATATAAATGAAGTACATGGGGGTGTATTAATTTTCTTGTTTCACGTGCATCTGCTTCTGTAATTAATGATAGTTCTCATAGGTTTCTGGCTTTTCTGCAGACAAGGACTGTGACAGAAAAGTGTTTCAGTTTGAGAGGATAAAATTCTAATTTTAGAAGTTCCTGAAAATGCAGCAAAAGGTACAGGTGGATAGATATCAGGAACTCGCAATTGGCGGGGCAAATTGATGGTTTTGGTGTAGCACATTCAGTGTAACACTGCAAAAGAGTGGAGTGGAAAATGGAGAGGCAACAGCACGAGGAAGGACACTGCTCCAAGCTTGAGCTAACAGGCTATCATTTGTGCTGCTGGAAGTTTTCCTGACAGTGGTGATACAGCCTAGCAGGAAAATAACCAGCATTTTGTGTGGACTAGAAAAAGTGCAGTGGCTGTTAGAAAAGCTTGAAAAAGTACATATTCAACATAAAAAATATGAGAATAAATCACAGCGTTGACAGGGGACAATAAAAATATTATGAAGAGAGGAGCAGCTGCTTTTTGGCTGACCCAATGTACAGACATTAAAGTCTCCAGGAAAGAGAATGGAACTCTGCTTCTGCAGTTCAGCTGGAGAGAAGGGGATTAAAGGAATACCAAATGGGAAGGGTGCTGGAAGATGGGTTAGCATTTGAGTAGCTCAGAAATGTTAAGGCTTGTCTGCAGGAAAATGACTTACTGGAACATGCCAATTTGCTTAATTTTATGAGCATGTATCACTTGAGGCAGCAAATTCTCTTACACTCCTAGTCTGGTCAAAATGACAAGCAGAATTTTCCCAGACAGCCCCTTCCGAAGATGATGGGAGTTTCATGCTCAGGTTTTTGTTTGGTTGGATTCCCTAAACTCCTATTAATATTAATGCTTATTGTGTGCAGTAATTGGAGACAGAGTTGAAATGGCATTTAGCCCTCTTATTATGTTTGAACTGTGTATTTTGTGTGTTCTCAAATGTCTCATTTTGAATTAGAAAAGGAAGATGGAAGATGACCTTTATGCAGACAGAGGGTTTGCAGTTTTTTTTCTACCTTAAAATACAGGGGTGCTCCTCACTGATATTTATACTTGGAATTTGAAGAAAGAAAATGTAGAGCAACTAGGTTGGCATCATAATTATCACTGATCTATAGTTTATGAGGGAAAGCAGCACAGCTGAAATCACAGTTTTAGAACTCTGTTAAGGACTTTGATACCTCACTCTGACTGGTGAGCTACTGCCAAATAATTATGCAATGGAATCTTTTTTATTCTGGATTACAAGATTTGAAGTGAAATAATCATATTTCACTCCTAACTGAATTTTAGTGCTACTTCTGAAGGGAAGGATTAATTTTAAATGCTTTCTTGGGCGTTCATTTCCTTTAAACTGGAAATTGCTTTAATTAAAGTGAAAACTCTTGACATTGAATTTAAATGTTCATCTTCTGTTTCTTACCATAACTTTGTTTAATATACATCTACAGTTTACTGGAGAAAAGCCACTCTAATTCCTCCCAGGAAATGATAGCAATTCCTCTATTAAAAGTTCAGCCTCTGTGGTGAATGAAGGTTGGGCTACTTTGAAATGGTGCCTCATGATTTGTTTCCTGCAATTTATTGCATGGAAGTGGATGACTTCAAATAGATTGCCTGAACTATATGAGCACACCTTGAAGAAGATTTATTCCCATTGTTGAATTTAGATGTACTTTTTGAAACTGCAGGTTTAAAATCATCTATCTTGGTAAAGTCTTTGCATCAGGTGTTTGTCCAAAGTACCTTGTCTGTGGTGGCTCTTCAACACAGCAACTAAGACTGTGAAAATGCTTTCTGGTAGCAAGACACATGGTGGTAGATATAAAAATACTGGTTAAAAAGTCTCTGCAGTAGCCTAACAAATTATCTAATGTGATGTTACTTGTGGATTTTTTAGGACATACATAGTGAGATTTTTCTTTTGCTGTAGGTTTACATTAGATTTAAAGTGTATTATAGGCCTAATTGGGTCTGATTTTTTAAACTGAATTCTTGTTTGTAAGTATGAGTAGCTTGAAATGGACCTTTGTCAAGCTGAAAAATGGGCAAATAACTTGGTTCCTGTATAAAATCCATTCCCAGAGCCTTTGCTTTCTGAGGTCCTGCAAAACAGCCACCAATTATAATCTGGTAATTGGTCATTTTTTCTACCTGAATAACTCTTTCACAGCTCGAACTTCTTCCAAGGTCATTTGCTTCCCCTGGCAGAGTGGTTTATAACATCTCTTTTGAGTAAGCTTTTAATTCCCAGTGTCTAAGTGATCACGCTCTCCCGTACACCTTAGGCCTGCAGCTTTTCTTCAGCTGCATCTCCGTGCTGCCTTTCTGTCTTTTTCCATTTGTTTGCTTCAATTAGTTGTTGTGCAAGGTTTTGTTAGCCCCGTGCATTCTCTCTCAGCTTTTCATTTACTAACACACCCTCCTTGGTGAATAATGTGAAATGCATGTACTGGACATGGCAGCGCCGCTTGCTCTCGAAAGATTGATTGTAACCATTGAATCATAGCTTTGATTTATTGTAGGTCTGCACAGTGACTGTGGGTGATGGATCATGATGGTCATGGTATTTCAGAAGTAAAGTTCAAATTATATTTTAAAAGAATTTTCCCCTCCTTTGAAGCATCACATTTGTAATCTTCCCTCAGAGTTTATGGCAGCGGATGATTATAGTGATTGATTCTTCCAGGATCCTATTAGGCCAGCTTTATTTTGCCAATATAGCTTTTTAATTAGTGGGTTTTTTGATATTTTCAGCAAGAATTGATTTTTGAATAGAATCCCTGGTAATATTTCTAATAAGTCTCTCTAAAGACTAAGTTCCTTCATGCTGGCAGTAAACAATGTAAGGAAATAGTTTTTGTCACAGGGTGCAAATGGTTTTAATCTATCAGTCTGTGAATATTAAAGATTTTTGTATTCCTTACTTTTATCTTAATAACTGAAATCTAGCTACTATTTAGTTTTAAAACTTAGTTGATGGTGCTGTTTTGATTGTCCCTTAGTACTGTGGGGCTGAAATTCCATTCCTTTGGTTAAATTCCGGGGCTGTTCTAAGGCATGACAGGGATTGAAACAGCAACAAATGTTGCCAAATGCAAAATGCAGCGGATGACTTTTGTGCAAGTCTGGCTGGGATGAAGTCAGCCTTCTTCAGTCCATGCTCTGCTTTACAGTGGCTTCTGTGAACACTTGTTGGTGTTTCAGGTCAGATGTGATACAGGGAAATTCAGGTAAGAGAAAATAACTTTTTTCACTTAATTGTAAAATATCTCTGAGTACAGCACAGCACATTGCCCTGGTCCAGGAATAGCAGCTGTTAAATATTTTTGTAAAATACATTGCAGTACAACAGGAGAAGCCATATTCAGCTTTTAAGTGGGCTGTGCAGAGATGCAGTTGGTGGACAAGGCAGAGAAGACAGAACTGTAAATGTGTGAATGCCTTTCCTCTTACGTGGTTGGCTTTGAATGGAATCATTAAGGTTGGCAAAGACCTCTAAGATAATTAAGTCTAACCATTAACCAAACACTGCCAGGTCCACAGGTGCTTGGATGTTAATGAAGATAAAATGCAAGGGATTTCTGAGCCTTTGGATGTGTTTCTTAATGAACTATTTAAATTAAGTGAACACTGCTGCTGTTAATGTAGAATCTGGATAATTTACTCACTTAAAAGCATTTTGTCCTCACAATAACCATGTAAAATTATGCTCTAAATGATTTAGATGGTGAATGGAGGCAGAGACATCCAAAATCAAATTGTAGGGTTTTGTTTTAGAGTTGTGTTAAAAGTATCCAGCAGCTGAAGAGTTTTGTTGGGGAATAGGCTGGAAAGTTCTGAAATTGTCACAAATCACCTCTTTACAACATCAGACCTCTAAGTATGTCAATGAATAGGATCCTGTGAGACCTGCCAGAAGCCAGAGGTGAACAGCTGAAGTGTAGGAAGCCTCTAAGATCTCCTCTGGTTTGCTTCTACTGCAATTCTAAAGACTAAGTCATTTTCCTCTAATTTTTTCTTTCCTCACTTTTCCTTTTTGTTTGGATATGTAATTCCTCCGAGAACGAATCCTTTCTCATGAAGTGCTGACAGAACCTATCACTGGGTGGATGACATGAAAGTTAGGCTGCCACAAAGAAGGAAATTCATGATAACCTGATAATGAAAAAAACCCCAAACCCATGAAACTATGAAGAACATTGGCAAGTTATTTATTCAAATGTGCCATGGATATTAAGATTTTTTTTTTTTAAGATTAGACTAATTGCTAGAATATTGAAAATATTTACTTTTCTTCCAGTAGTAGTTGGGAATTACACATCTAAAATCATGGTTACACATATTCCTTTGCATCATTTAGGCATTTTTAAGAGTAAAAATGGAGTCTGGAAGCATTCCTTCTTTTTCTCTGGCTCACACCCTTCAGGATTATTTTTAAAAATTAATAATCACATGCCTACTTTCATTGGTAATAAACATGCAGAATTTAGCTTTGTAATGTTACAGTTATTAAAACTGATAAGGACTAATCACTGTCAGTGATCTAAATCATATTTTAATCGCAAGTTAAATTTTTGCATATCCAGGCATGTTGTTCCTGCTGGCCAAAATGTCCAACTCTTTCTAACTATCTGTAGTTAACTAACTATAAAAATAAAATATCTGACTCCCTCTATCTGTACCCTATCTGTATGTGATGAAAAGACTGAGTGTTATCATTTAAATCATGGGTCTATTCACCTGACAGCATTTTCAGAGTTTTTGCCTACATCTCTTTTATTCCTTTCACCATAGCCCAAGCACTTGGTTAAGGTTAATGTCAGAATGTGAATATTTATATGTGGGATAATACAGTTCCTTAGATGAGTAATAAAACCGTGTGTATTCATCCAGGGTATCAGATGTAATAAGCATTATCATGATCAAAGGCTGCTAGTACCAAGAGGTTCCTTGCCATTGCTTTCCTAATATTATTGCTTTTGCAAAATAGTTGGATGATGCTTGCTGGGATGGCCACCTGCAGGGAAGGGCATGTCAGCCTGACGAGCACAGGCTGATGAACACAGTTAGCTACAGTTTATTCAGGATCAAGACAGCAGGGAGCCGTGAAAAAAAAATCATCTGCTCCTGTATGGAGAGCTGGCATTTTCTCTCTGTGAGCTGGTCATCCCTCCCCTGTCCAAGTGGACTCACTTTGCCTGCTTCCTCCATCTGGAAACATCAGACCAAGCTGTCTTTTCTGATCTTAGCCCTTGTCAGGCAAATGGAGAGGAAGCAGAGGGGGATATTGAGCTAAGAACTCACACACACTGAGCCTTAGAGTCCATGTGAGAGGCGGGGTACCCAGAGCCACCCAAAATGATGGGGGAATTTGGAGGTGTGCTGTGGAATCTTACCTTCCTAGTGCTGCAGCAGCATATAAAAGTGGTACTGTTAGACTTGGGAGAAAACCTCTTCTGAATGGATTTGTTCTTGTAGGGAATAATCCTAGCCTGGTCATTATGAGTTCTTAACCCCTTTGCATGGGTTTGCTGCTGCTGAGTGGAGCACTGGACCCTCGGGAGCTGGTTGTTTGCTTTCCAAGTTACAGCCAGGTCCCATCCCACAAGGCAGTGCTTCTCCAGTCGCAGGGATGCCTTTGCAGACTAAACCCCTCTGCTTCCTCTCCTCTCCTGCTCTCACAGCTCTCTTGCTTTCTCCTCCATCCTGCCATCCCCTCCTGCAGCAGCCCTGGGAGGTGTGGGAAAAGCAAAGCTCATGTGCAGTTGACAGGACTGCAGAGACCTTCAGGGACACATGGAAGGATTATGGCACCACTGGTGATGGATGCTACAGAGTCACCTGTAGCAGGGGCACTTTTGGGGTAAGATGGCCTGCAAGAGTGAGACCCTATGAATTAGGAAGGGCTTTAGGGCTCTCCAGCTCCCTTCCTGGCCAAGCTCCTTACAGGTCTGTGGCCATCCTTGCTGACTTGCAGTGCTCGGGAGAGCTCTGCCTGCTGTTCCAGTAAGGGGAACAGGTCCTTAGGGGACCACACTCTGTTTTAGAGACATTTTAAAGGGTGAAGCAGAGGCTTTTTTGGGGGAAAGGAGAGAAGGTGGTAGACCATTAATGATTTTATGGGAAGGAATGACTGAAATGTGAATGAGGAACAGGAGTGAGGTTGTCCTGGGTTAGAGATGAGTAGATGGGGGCAGTTGAATCCTGAGAACTGCACCAAAAAAATGACATTGAAATTTGCTATCTGTGGCTGTGAAGAAAAATAAACTCTAACTTGATTAAGTTGCCATTAGTTATATGTGCCCATTGAAAACAAAATTTTAAAATTACTGCTTTCCATGTAGCATAAGCCATAAAAATTTTGCCAGATGCATTTAATGAACTGCAGGATACAATAACTTTAACTTCCATTTTAATATCACTTTCAGCTACTTTTAGTAGAGGTGAAAAGAAACCAGGCAACTTGAAGAGGAGCTTGGCCCTTTTGTTGATAACAGTAGTCAGATTGTATGAAATCTATAATTAGAGCACTAATATGAGACATTCAAATTAGTTGAAGTGCAGGCTGTAACAAAAATAGACATCTGATGAGTCTGAGGTGTGTGTTCAGACCTTTGGAAAGTCTTTAACAAGGAGAAAGTAGTAGTATCTGTCTGAAAACAGAATGATATTCAACCTTGAGTTTTAAATCTCCTCAGTATAACCAGTTCTTTTAATTCTCCAGTCCCATTATTTATGTAGAAAATGCAGCCAACAGCCGCTTGTATCTTTAAAGGCTGTGTTTGCAGCTTATTTTAATCTTTCCACTGACAGTGGCACAGTAAAATTGTAAACACAATTAGAAATTGAAAAAAAGAAAAGGAAATTCAAACCCTTGTCTTACATAAAATATGAACTTTCATTTTATGTTAGTTTTTTTCTTTTATATATATATATATATATTTATTTATATGTATATAATCCTGTTCAGTTGGCTGAAGGGAATTGTAAATCAAAGTGACTATTTATTGCATTGGGAATAAGGGATAGGTTGGGTAAAAAAGGGAAGAGTAGAAATTAAGATGTAAAGCATCAAAGGCAGTGTCAGATAAATATCACCAGAAAGAATTTGCAGGAGTGAATTATAAAATCAGAAAAAAGAAAAAGTTTTTGAACAGTTAATTTTAATTATTCTCAATTCCTTTTTGGTTTGTGGGTGATTTTGAATTTTGTTTGTTCGCTTGTTTGTTTTCTTTCTTCAGAACCAGGTCAAAAATGTAAATGAAGTAGCAAGCTTGAGGATACACTTCTCTTTGTGTTGGTTCTTTCCTTTCTGTTCTTTAGTAGTTGCTGGAAGAATTTGCCTCAATATTCCCATGGCACTCTTCAGTGTCCAGTTCTTTCATTTTCTCAGTCAACCTTGCTATCTCTCTTCACATCTCTTTAGCCCATGGGACTATGCACTTCACTAAATCCACTGCAAATTTCACATGATTCATTCTCTTCTCTGCTAAGTAGGTTTTTTTACTCACTGTCGTTTCAAATTGTCATCAGCATACTGCCAGGTTCAAGAAGTCTCTCTTTTTTTTTTTTTTTTTCCCCTGGTATGTTTATCCTCAATTAACTAGTCTATATTCATTCTAATATTCCTCCTTCAGCTTCTGCATTTAAACTGTACCACGGCTGCTCAAGGGAAATGTTTTTATTGCTTGTTATTTATTGCTATAGCAATGAAATCCTATTACCCCCTCCTGCCTCTTGTGCTACAGAGATTTAAGCAGATTTTCATGTTTGTGGTCAAACTTATCCTTGTGAGGCTGGGTAAGAGTCCTTATATCTATAGACATATAATCTATATGCACACATATTTATAGAAATGGGTTTTTTTGCTATATTTATATATACATGCACATTTTATATATACATATTTATATATGCATTTATGTATATATATGTATATGTAAACCTCTCAACATTGCGGAATCAAATCAATCATTGATCATAAAGAGATGAATGGGGTCTCTGTAAGAGGAGAACTGGGGTTTATTCCACTCATTAAAGGGCAATTAAAATTGTATGCTTCAATCGTTGAAGTATAAACCAGAAAAATGAAGATGGTTTAAATTCAGAAAGTACAGGAAAATGTTTGGATTTTTTTTTTTGAACTCATAAGACTTGATGATAGGGGGTGAAAGAAAGCATAAATCAGAATACTATTATAATGTAATCAGAAACTGATAAATCAATATTTTTACTATTAGACTCTACATAAAAAATGAGAAAAAAAATTGGTCCCGCTGTCTAAAGAATGTAATCGGTGACCTTCTAAATCTCAAGAGCTCAACTTCTCTTTTTTCCAGTCTCTCTTTTTCCAGTGTTAGAGCACATTTTTGCTGATCAGTCATTGCACTCTTTCGAGCAAAAGACCTCTGTTCATACAAACACTGAGCACTTGTTTCCAGGGGGAAAAAAAATGTTTCTTTTTCATGGAAACAGTAGTGAATGTGATACAGCCTTGGAGGTGGCTGGGGTGTGTGGTTTCGAGTACTGTCACTGGATCTGCACAGCGGTGTTTCTGGGGACATGTCGGAAGAAATGAAGTGTGAAACTGTATCTGCAACCTCTTGCTAGAAGGTTTTGAAATCAGGGTGTTTCCAGCAGCTTTACATGGCTGTCTCATTCCCTGAAGTTTACAGCTGCATTGTCTCGGCTGCTGTAGGAGTCAGAGTAGTGCCGTGGAAGGAAATGCATCTGAATAAATCACAGAATAGTCTGAGTTGGAAGGGACCTGTGAGAATCGAGTCCAACTCTCAGGTGAACGGCCCATGTGGGAATGTTGAGGGTGAGAAGGAAGAGGGTGCAGATGAAATCTGTTATTGTACTCTGTGACCAAGAGCAACCTCCTGATAGTGAAAAAATGATTATATGAGTGAATGAAGAGATCTGAAGAAATACCTGAACTTGAATGAACCTCATTTTTGCTCAAGGGAGGAAATTAGGAGGATAAAATGACAAAGGAAAAAAGCCCCATTCAGTGTTATTTTGCCTTCCAAAGATTTCCCGCTGGCATTTTTAAGTGGCCTTCCAGGCAACATTTTCCTGACAAGCAGTGTCTAATCCTGCTTCTACCTGCCCTGAGTTATTAATTATAATAACCAAATGTATTTCAGATGCAGAAGTGCTTGAACATATTATGTAGGAGAAAAGCACTGTGGTTATCATGATCAATACACTCAAACCCTAAGACAACTAAAAGAGGCCTTACCTACACTTGGTGCATAAATGAGGTAGTAGAATGAGAACTGTTAGTTCTCATCTGCTCCTTTTATGATTAATTGCAGTATGTGGAAGTTATCTTCAAGCTATAAAGAGGCAGAACTTGTGTTGTGTCCCCAGAATAAAAACTTGAGATTGAGTCTGCCTGAAGAGCAGAATAAAAGGTAGAAATAAAAATAAAAATGCTGTATGGTTCATCTAGAGTTCAAATAGACTTTCCAAGTCTTTATAAAACATCACATAGTTGAATTGTTCCTGTGAACTCAGCAGATTTAGATTTTTTCCCCCTCAGAAAATGGAATATGTGAGCGTAATGTTAATTTATTAGCTATATTTTATACTATTTTGTTTTCCTTTCACTGTATTGTGGTGATTGTAATCTTTTCTTAAGGAGGGGTTTCTGTTTTCCTTTTTCCAGCTTCTCCACAAGAACAGAAAAATGAGAAGTCAGTAATTACGTTAGTCCTTTGTCTTTACCTGATTGATGGATTTTGAGGAGTCTGGCAGTAACACATTATCCTGTCCTTTCTGGCACGACATCTTGTCCTCTTCCAAGCCATTGCTTTATTTAAAGTAACTGGAATTAGCACAGTGTCTGCTCCTGTGAGCTATGTTCAGATGTGTGGATTTGCCAGCACCCACCAAAGATAGCAGCCCCTGCACAGTGTTGCCCAGCCAGAGATGTCCTTCACATCCTTTTCTAATGATAACATTTCCTCTGGTGACTTTTGGAGTTGCCTGACTCCTTTTCAGTAAATTAGAAGACATTAGCTAAGGAATTAAGTTAATTAGGGGGGAAAAAAGTAAGACCTCTTGAAATATTAACTTTAGGGTATATTGGACTTCTTAAATAGCCTTTGGATTAATGACTGTGATAAGTGGATAAAAGCTTGTCAGATTTTGGGAGAGTTGCTTGGTCTCTGAGTCTTATAATTAAGTTTAAATTTACTGAGGCATATAGATCTCTCAAATCATCTATTCATAAATTCACATGAAGGAGATGTTACAGTAAGCCCCAATTTCATAAAAATACAAATAGACCCTCCTGCTGCCACTGAAGTAAACTGAGAACCCTGAACACATCTTGCTCTTGGATGTGAAGGGTTGTCTTCTCAGGTATCTGTTTACTATTATCCTTTTCTACAGCTGGGTATTTAATGAGGAGACACTGTTGTTCTAAGCCTGTAAACATTTCTCTTTGCTGTTGTTCTATAGAAATAAAGTAAAAAGAAGAAAAAAAAATTTACAGTGCCTTCACAAAGGCCACAAATTCCATCATGAACGTAAGCTGATAAACTATCAGAATTCTAGCTTGGAGAGAAGAGTTGCAGAGGTGCATTGATTAAAAAGCTGATAAGTTTTTTCATGCTTGTGTTTCTTACTGCTGTTTTGAAAAAGAAGGACTTCACATCCAGAAAGGTGCAAACGTGTCCTGTGTGTTTTAGGTGTTTGTCCTGATTATCATCATCATCACAGCAATAAATTGCAGCGTGTAGTAACTATGCTTAAGAGCACTTACTCATGTGTTGAGAGATTTTGTACGTGGGAGGAGACTTGGCATTGAGTCTCCTCACACAGAGCAAAATACAGACTTGAATGTTTGTGGCACTGAGGCCTGCAACATCTCATTTTTTGGTTTGTAAAAATGTGCTGATTTTGTTTACAGTATGATGAGTGGAGAGTCTTCAGACAGGAGTCCTGCTGCAGTGTTCCACCTCAGAGTGACCAGCTGTCTTTTCAGTAATCATGACTCATTATGTTCCCAGAGCATGGAGCTAAGAGAGAGATGCCTGAGGAGGATGTAGCTGATTAAAAAAACAAGAAGTTTTATATTTTTGTTCTTTAGCATGTTGGTTTTGTGTCCTCTCGCCGGGTTCAGAGTTCTTTTGTTAGAGAATGGAGTACTTGTATTTGCCATTGTACTATAGAAGTTGTCATAATGAAAATGAATTGATTTTTTTCTGTTTGTTTGTTATTGGCATATTCCTACAAGAGGGAGTAATTGGTGGTCGTTATATGTGACATGAACTTAGTTTTTATTTTCCACTCCCTCTTTCTCCTGCCAAGAGATTTGTTATCTCAGTAGGGATCGTTCTGATCTTGCTTTTGTCAGAAAACACTGGAGAACAGAGGAGTCTACAATAGATTTTTTATCCCTTTGAATTTTTCTGCAGAGTTTTATGGAGACAATATTGCAAAAATGGCCTTTAAAAAAAAGTAGGAAATTAAAGAAGGATGCATTTTTTTTCCTCATTTTCCAAATTCAATGTCTATATAAAAATGCACTTTGTGAGTCAAACAGCTATCCAAGGAAATGAAACTTCAAATACTACCATACTCATTACAGCCTGATGGACATCCTGTAAATAAAATAAAGATTGGCCAAAGGGTCCTTTTTCCCTGTTTCTGAGCTAAAATATGCGAGCAAATACTGGCCAGGCCATTCAGGATGGGCTCGGCAGGGCGGTGAGCTCTGTGCAGCTGGGCTCCTGGTGAGCCCGTGTCCCTCTGGTGCCTGTGGTGTGGTGACACAGAGCCATGGTCAGATCTCCAGCCAGTCAGGGAGGGCTCCTGGGGACGAGGCTCCGGACAAGGACTGGGCTCAGAGCCCCTGAGCACCTTGTGCTGAATGCTCTGGAAAGTGAGCAGTGGAGTGAAACTGGGGCGCCTGCCCAAGTGGTAGTGCAGGAGGTTGGAGATAGTTCCAAATGAACAGCATTAAGGACTTGGTTATGAAAAATGTGAGACTGGTTGAGAAATAGTGACCCTGTAGAGAATTTGTTTCCTCAGTGAAAACTCCATCCCTGGAGGGTGCCAACAGCATTAGGGCTGTCAGCTCTGATGGCCCCTGTGTGGTTTGTGTGCCCAGACACACAGCTTTTACTTGAACCTACAGAAATGAGAAGGTTTCTTCAGTGACAGAATTACAGAATAAGCTGAATTGAAAGTGACCCACAAGGATCACTGAGTCCAACACCTGGCCCTGCATAGGACACCCCACGAATCACACCTTGTTCCTGAGGGCCTTGTCCAAACACTTCTTGAACTCACCAGTTGGAGCTGTGACCACTGCCCTGGAGAGCGTGTTCCAGTGCCTGACCACCCTCTGGGTGAAGAACCTTTTCCTGATATCCAGCCTCAGCCTCCCCTGGCACAGCTTCAGGCCATTCCCCTGGCTCCTGTCCCTGTCACCCCAGAGCAGAGATCAGTGCCTGCCCTTCCTCTTCCCCTCACGAGGAAGCTGTGACTGCAGTGAGGTCTCCCCTCAGGCTCCTCCAGGCTGAACAGACCAAGGGACCTCAGCCTCTCCTCACACAGCTTCCCCTCAAGGCCCTTCACCATCCTCACTACCCTCCTCTGGACACTCTTTAACAGCTTCAGATCTTTCTTGTATTGTGGTGCCCAAAACTGCACACAGGACTCGAGGCAAGGCTGCACCAATAAAGGGTTGAATTATTATTTGCTGGCATGTAGTTAAGTAGGTAAGAGCAGCTAGCTCCTGTGACATATATTTATACCTTTTTACACTGTCCAGGATTTTATGCATTACATTGAGATCCTTAGCTGAAAGGAGTTGTATGAACACAAGCAATGATTACTGTCACACGTGTGAAAGGATAAGGTCTTCCTGCCAGTAGCCTTTCCTCAAGGGGCAATTTGATTTCTTTATCTGCAGTAATTTCATTGCCGTCTCTCTTGAGATCGGAATGTGCAGTATTTAAAGCTGATTAAACAAGGGAGAAACTCACTCTGCAATCCATTAAATCCAAAGGGATATGCTTCTAACTTCTCTGCTGGACATTTAACTATACGTGCAGAGAATGAATCTCTTAAATTCTCAAGTTACTTCTGAATGAGAAGAGAGAACCTTTTCCTCTCTATTTCAGGCATGCCCTTTGCATATTTGGTTTGTTTCAGGATGCTTTTATTTGTATTTGCTTATCCCTAGTTTAGGGTTAACTGGTCTTATTTCTGAAGGGTCTTCTTCAAATGTCAAAATACAAAAACCCAAATTACCATACAGTAACAGCTTCATTTGTGTGAAAGCTGACAGGCTTACAGTACCAACACCTTAAGTGGGTACTATTAACTCAGATATTCATGTGAAATAATATGGCTTCATCTGAAGCTGCATTTGAGCTCTTCAAGAGAAAAAGATACGTTTTCTTAAGGTACTGGTGGATTGGTGTTTAGATTTGCTGGTACTCAGTCATAGCAAATATTAAACTAATCAGTTTACTGCAATGATTAAAAGTAGTTTACGTGAAACGTATTTCATTTAAACTGAGGCTATACATCAGCAAAAGCATATTTTCTGCCAATACAGGTATTTTTGGTCTCACAAGAAAATACAGCAGTTGCAGTGTCTAGTGTCTTGAAAGATATTTTAATGTACAAACAGCAGTAGTAAGGTGAGAAGCTGTTACAGCTCATTTCAGAGGTTTACCATTGGGCAAACAGTTGGCAATTATTGCACTTGGAAGAATTGAATGGGTGATTTGAATGGAAGTGCTGCTTCTTCAGTGAATTCCCTTTTTACACCTATTATAGCATATGTCCATGTTTTCTCCAGCAGTAATGAATTTCCTGAGGTGTTTTCCCTTGTGCTTTTGAATGCAGAGTGTTAAAATCCAGCAGGAGAGACCTGTAGTTGACCTTTCATGCTAAATGTGAAAGGGCTGTTGTAGCCTTTAAAAGGCTTTTGTGCTTCTGGGCCTCCTGGGAAGCTCCAGTTACCTTCAGATTGGATCAGCTGTTTCAGGTGTGAAACATCAGTTGTGCAGAGTAACTTAAATATTTTTAACCTTTTATGATGAGTCTGGAAGCATCTGTTTATGCACGCAACACATCTGGCTTTATGGTGCATTCTGTCCCTTTTCCATCTGTTTGGGAGTGAAAATAACCTGTGATTTGACTCTATTCAAAGTAGTTTTTATCTTTGAAAGTCTGAAAATAGTATTGATATGGGCAGTATAGAAAATTTCTGCAGCCATTGTGGAAACTTCAACCTTTGATATTACAAGGAGTTCAGAGTACAAGTTTGCATTTGGTTAATCCTGATGTTTGGATCGAAACACACGCATGGTAGGACTTTCTGTTTCTGTGGAGAGGTGGTCAAATGTCAGTCTGTGTTCTCAGTTTAAATGGTGAATCAATATTCTATGCATTTTTCAAAGTTTAAGCTTCTGATAGCCTGCTTTATTTTTTTCCTAAAGTCTCTGATTTTTTCTGATTTCCTGCTATTGTCTCATGTCTTGGAGAAGGGACTATGAAGCCACTAGGTCTGTTTGGTCAGGCAGTGCAGGTGCTGGCATGTTGCTTCGTGTTTGATCCCTGTTATTAGAACTGTCCAGGAGAGAAAGGGAAAACTGGGAAATGGGAGATCCAGTGGGACTCCAAAAATTCCCAGGTTATTATGCTTGTTGTCAACTGATTTGGATGCTCCAAGTTTACATTTGCTTAAAGGGAAATGGAGCTCTTCTGTGGAGGAGAAAGCTATGGAGAGTTACATAGACCATTAGTGCATAGAAATACAGAGAAACCACATTTGTCCAGGGAATTCCCCACACTGCAAACTGAATTGCTGGGAGAACATTCAAGGGAAGTATCCACAGTTCCTCCTGGTTTGCACTCTGTCAGAGCTCAGCAGAACTTCCTGTCTTGTCTCATTTGGTCCAGCTGTTCTTATCTAAGCTGAACAATAAAAAGTATCCAATTTAATTAATGGATTTATTGTACTTATAATAAATATTATATCTACTTGCTATAATAATGACTACTTAGTTACTGGCTTCATTTCTTTATTTAAAAAGGGAAAGAAAATGTGATATAATTGCAAGCCAAGGATATTTTTTTCAGCAGAAAGTTCTCAAACTAAAACTTAATTAAGAGTGAGGTAACTAAATTAGACATAGTTTGAAATTGTGAATTCTAATGTTTGTAGAAAAAAATTATCTTAGCTGTGACTGTGGGAATATGGCAGGCAAAGACACCTGAGGAAATTATTTAGGTGAAGTGAGAAATACATACTAGGGGAGAGATTGTAAGAGCAGAGAAAAAAAGTAGAAAATATATTGTATTAATAACATTTCACATTTGTACTTGGCTCCAATAAGCATTTAATTTCTAATATTTATGCAGTCGTACCTATTGCAACAGATTATGTTGTTATACTTTCTGGTCTAATCACTCTATTTGAGCAGTTCAAATGATTCTGTGAATATTTCAGATTTAAAGCTGCAATGCTTGCTTGAAGTCTTTTTCTTCTAGATGATTTGGACAAAATAATTCCCTTTTGGAAACATAAATAGTAGTCTTCTTTCATTTGTTTCAAGAAATAAAATTTGCTTATTTATTGATTGAAGAATAAGAGCTACCTTCTGAAATATGTCGACTTTCAGTTTTCCAAAATTCTAGAATATGTTCAGATCCTTCATGTTGGTTATTATCTGCAGCAAGGACACAAAGATGGTATTCAAAATAATTTATTCAGAAAGCTGACAATGCAGCAGGAGTCTCATCATCAGGATATGTGTCTCTGTTTCTAACACCAGGCATATCATCCCTTACTTCTAATGCAAACAATTTGCAGTTGTGAAAATTAGGGAGAACAGCCAATGTAAAATAAAAAGAATCATACTCATGAAACTGAAGTGGTTTAGGAAACCCGTTTCAGAGTGCTTATGAGTTATCTTTCAAATCAAGGGATACTAGAAATGTGTATTTTATTCTGTCCCAAGAAATGGAATAAAAAATGGGAAGTGTTCTGTGCAATTTGAAGAGAATCAAAATGACAGTAAAGCATATCTTTAAATGAAAGAGAAGAAATAATAGGTTTTTTCCTTCTCTTGGAGTTTAAGAATAAAGAACAATGCCTTGAATATCCTTCCTAATTCTTGGAAAAAGTAAATATATTTTTATAAGTGTATCAAGGCTAAAATAATGAAACTATCCAAGCCTTCTTGACGCTCTTCTCACTACTTTAAATATTGTCAAAGAAACGCTCAAATAAAACTGACACTGGGAAAAAAAATGTGTGAAGTATAGAGCCTGCAATCTGCAAATGAGAAAACTCCAAACCTCACCATCTCCTGCCTGATCTCATTGTTTTTCACACTTATTTACTTTTCCCTTTTACAAATGTACCAGCGCAAGGATTTGCGTAGGTTATTTGAAAACAGAACTCGATGACGACACTTAGTCCTCCCAGAATTTGCCTGGATAAGAATGACAGGCTGTGAAATTATATCCTGGTGCTTCTTTAGCCGTGCTTTCAGCTCCAACTTGGTACTTCAGTTTGCTTCCAGCTGTTTTCCACCCAAAGTAAAATGTTTCCTGGCCATGTGCTGCCTCTATTTCTGTCAAGTGGGGTTAGGAACTGGTGTTGAAAAGACGATATAGTGCTCTTTACCTCCTTTCTGCAATGAACCATCCTAAAAGGCCAGCTGTGCCCAGCCACACAGCTGTTTCACACAGAAATAATAGCTTCAAGCTCTTTTGTCAAGGCCAAGAATCAGTTCCTGTAAATTCATGGAAGATGAATGCTACAGTAAACTCTATGAACGTATTTTGTATAAAATGGATTATAAATAATGTAATAAAAATGAAGTGCCTTGCAGGTGACAGTAAGCTTTGCAGGTAGCTAATGTCACATTTAGTACTCTTCTTTTATGTTTGTGTTCCAATCAGCCAGCACAGTAACCAACCTAACTTCCAGCAGGAAATTATATATTCCATTATTCCTTATAGTACAATAAAGCCCTTTATTTATGGCAAGCATTAGTTTTGTAGTCACAGTGACAGAATTCATATCTTAGCAGTGTATCAAGGCTTTCCTTCCCTCCTTATAATGGTTATCCCCAAAATTGTCCTGTTCTTTTGTTGTCAGACCTGCACATAACGTTTATCTGTCAGCATCAGGAAGGCTCTCAGAGAGATTCTCTCTCTGGTCAGATGTAGCAGAGGAGGCACAATGTTCATAGGAAATTTGCCTTCTTTTTTTTTTTCCCCCTCTTCTCTCTTTTTTCTAGTTCCAGTTCCAAGCTGCTGACTTCATTTTTGTGGTTGACACCAGAGTATTGTAAACATGCCCAATTATTGTGTGGTGTTACGGATCCCATTTTTTGAGAGGTGCATTTTCTCTAGCACAGTTTTCCTTCTGAAGGGTGTGTGTTTCATTGTCTTCAAGAAACTAATGTTCTCTAAGGGGAAGTGTACAGATATTGCCTCTGAAGGTCCTCATGCTGAGCATGGACAAATGAGGTGGGCAATTAGAAAATTAAATATGATTATGTGATTTCAAAGGCTGAGTGTGGGCTACAGACTGAGCAAAAGCAAGTAATTGAAGCCTGATGGCAGAGGTAGCTGCCGGTTGTGTACCTGCAACAAACTGGTCTGTCCTTTGCCAGGTGTTCTGGACCCAGCAGTGAGAATTTGAATTGGTTATAATTCCCCTAGAAAGTGTGAAATGAATGGGCACAAGGAATTATTTCATTAGTAATGGTCCAGGATAGCTCTCTAACGTTAGAATCTGAACTGTTTAACAAAAAGTCAATGTTAAGACTACAAGAGACAGGAAACAATTGTATTTTAACTGACAAAACCATTTATAGAACCCTTTATTTTTAAAAAATGTGTCAACTGTATGAAACTCCTTTTAGCATTGAAGAAAATGAAGGATTAGCAGTCCTAAATTATGAGAAGTGGAAAGAAATTAATAACTGTACCTGTGGATATTTCTGTTCCAGCTGCTGTGGAGCAAAGCTCTGTTTTTCTTTAATGTTGCACGGACTTGTGATCTTCTAAATGGAGGGAAAATAAAAATGAGGGCACTCACTTCCTTGTGTGATGTCAGATAAAATAAGACTGAGCCTAATTTGTTATGTCTTATAAACAGATGCTCCTGCATATGGGCATGTGTTTGTGTATTTGCGTACTGATACATTTTAAGAAATGATTGCCCTCTTGGTAATGCTTGTGAATAATTACTTGTGAAAAAATTTTCCATTATGTAGGCACCTCAAGTTGTTAGTCACCTCCTCAAACAATTCTCTTCAGTTCCCACTTCCACCTTTGAATTCCCACCAAGCCTCCTCCTTTTTCCCAGTGTCAAGTAGGAGCAGGCATGTCGGCATTCAGGAAGATATCGTCACACAGTTCTTTGTAATTGCCAACACTGAATAAATTCACATTCACTTATATCTGTGAACAACTCACAGATTGTGAGTTTTTCACAGATAAAAGTTGCACAGTTGAGCTTGGACAATGTCATCCATCTTAGATTTTGCTTTCTTACCAAGCTGGAATAACTCAGAATCCTTTCCATTACTCAAACCAGAAAACAGCCCACGTTCCTTGGGGGAAAGGTTTGTAAGGGAGGATAAAATGCCCTTCCAAGTCCAGATAGCCTTACCAAGTGCATGAAGTATTTTGAACTGGTCTACAAGAACATTTCTAGCCAGTAGTTCATCAGGTCAGCTGAAAACATGAGGCAAACTGTTCCATGAGGCCAACTGTCCCCCCCCCCCCACCTCCCCTCCCAAAGCAATAGCAATATCAGCACAGTTAATATTTTGTAAACAGCTTTTCTTGGAAGGTTTTCACAAAAAGACAACCCATTACTAAACCATGAGAAAGGGAATTTTCTTACTGCTTCTCAACCACTGCAGTAATTTTGAAGGACTAAACATCATTAAAAGAAAAATCCTTGTGTTTTGTGTTTCACATATCCATAAAGTCTGCATAGGTATAGTAATGAATGCTGTCTAATGAATTTAAATTAAGAAAATCCAAGATTACTTCGACAACTTTAGTGAAGTGCTTTAACCTGTAAATGATAGTTGTTTGTCACTGTCATTATTTCAGCACACCTGCAATATTTAGCAGTTATACACGTGCTGAAGTCCTCTGTTGCTTTCCAGAAATGCCTGCATAACAATAAATCCCTTCCTTTCCACCCTGGCTTGGGATTTTGGATGGTGAGCTAGACTAAGGTTTATGGCAATGACTAAGCTGCTGCAGACTTGTCTAAGCTGAGCAGGAAAAGACCAGCTCAGCCCTTGTGAGTGCACCTTTCCTGATGGGGTGGCTGGCTGGATGATCACATCAACCAAACCAAACCCAAAAAGTCAGTAGGGAGTCTGCTGTGCTTGGCACGCCCCAAGCTTAGTTTCTACTGTTTCTGATGTCTCTGTGCAATTTGGCTGATTCCTGAAGCTGAATTAATCACATTAACAAGCATTCTCATGTTTGGATGGAGGTGGGAAGCTATTGCACTTGTACATGAACTAAACTGGTGTGTCCTCACAAGATGTTACTTATATCAGTTTTTGTAGGGCAGCTTTTAAGGGGCATAAAAAGGACTTCACAGGTATATTCTGTGGCCACGAAACACCGTGTTTGTGGATGGTCTGTGAGCCCACTCAGGTGGGGCAGCAGGGAGTGCTACTGGCTTCAGCTGGACTGGATCCCATCCTCTGTCTTTAGCAGTGTCACAGCGTGGTTACTTGATGTAAAAACTATCCAAAACTATCACCAGCTGTTACAGTGTAGTTTGTAGAGATTGTTAGAGGTATGGTGAAGTTTTCTGAAGAGAAGGTTTCATTATGGGATGAGTAAATGTGCTCCAACTTAGACAATTCAGCTTCACCCATGAGCTGAAATTTAATGGCAAATGTGTGAGAAATGAATTTGAGAGGCTTCAGTACTTTCTTATTCAGGGTAAGTTAGACACATTTCCCATAAAGTTAAGGGCTTCTAAGGACGTGGTACAGCTGTGATCGAGTCACTGCTAATTTTGAGAGCAACCTGGTTCAGTATAAGCTTTGACATTTTTCTTCTCAATTTCACTGCAAAATAAAAGCTCAGATGTTTATTACACACAAATGCTGAGAGTCACAAATAAAGAGTACAGTTTGAACAAGCAGATTTTAGCATGAACATATGAAATGTGTTCCTCCATGTTAAAGCCCTGAAGTGTGGTTAAGAAAATATATCTTTTCAGTCATCCTGAGTTGAGGAACAGGTCTTTAACATCTTTTGAAGGGGCTTGTTTTCATGATTTCTCTTCTTGAACCACTTTTTAAAATTTATTATTTATTTTAAAATTTTAAGGCTATAATATATTCCAGTCGACTGGGGCTTTGTCTATCCCTCCATAAGTTTATGGATAAATGGTAAATGTCTAGCTAGGTAGCTTACTTGCATAACAGTAGGTTATTGACAGAAAAAAAAAAAAAAAGAGGAGTCAGAAGGACTGTTTATGTTCTGAATATTGTAATTTTTTCTTGGCAAAAAGCTGTGTGAGGTTGTGGTAGAAGGAGAGAAGTTTAGGGGTGAGTGATTTATCCCCTGTGTATTTGCATGCTCCTGGATTTCTGTGTTTGAATTGCGACGCTGTTGGGGTGGGATTTTGTTGTTTGTGCAGTGTTAAACCCCATATCCCCTTGAGCCTCTGGGGAGGTTTGCAGAGCCACCCAAATAAATGAACTGGCTTTTCCAAAGACTCGTTGTCAGGCCTCAGGGAAAGGCAATTGATGGGGTTTCCCTGTTGGCACTGACTGTGAAAGGGAGCTGTGGAAGATGGCTGTGTAGAATACTCTTAAGTGAGCACTGCAGGAAAAAAGTCTTTGCCATCTAATTAGTGCTGCTTTCCTAACTGGCAGAGGTTGATGCAGTGGCTTTTTTCTTTGCTCCTTTTATTTTTTTTTACTTTATATTTTTATTTTCCCCTCCTCTTATGTTACAGATATCCGTGGACTGCAGGGATTTCTTGATCAGGCCTCCAGGCTGGGACTTGATGTGTCATTACAAAAAGTGGACAGGAACATCAGCAGAGTGTTCTCCAACCTTTTTACCACCATGAAAACGGAAGAGCTGAACCGCTATCGGGACACGCTGCGAAGGGCTATCTTACTCCTCAGCCCACGGGGAGCCCAGACTTTCATTAATGAGGTCAGTGCACAGATTTTTCTTTTATGATCATTTCAGAAATGTGTATTACTACCCATGTTTTGCCCTTTTGACAGTGCTGGTTGTTTAATGCCAAATAAGATTGTCAGACTCTAGTGCCAGAGAACTGAAATATCACATGCTCCATGGCATGCTTGCTTTGTGGTTAATGCAAATGGGGCAGCATAGGCCAGATGTTATATCATATAATGTACAGCTCTGTGGGGTGTAATTATTTGTGCCTGGTTGTCTTCTGTATCAATACTTTTGGCCTGGATTTCAGCCGCTGTTACCAAGTGATCAGAAAATCCACAATAGTCTATTAGAAGTGAAACATAATGTGCCTGAGAGAGCTGTCTTTGCTGTGGACATCTCCAAATTCATATTAAAAGGGCACATTATTGATTTTTGAAAGTTGAATCAAATAGATCTTTATGAAATATGAAGTTGGAATTATATGTTTGTGTTCTTTTTTTAGTGGCTCCTTGAAATCAGTGATGCTAATTAGAACAGGGAAGTAGCTGTTGGGCAAACTTTTAATTAATGTTGTGCTGTGGGCTAAGTTTTGGCATTAATTAGTTTTATCCAGCTTTCTTAATATTAAATAATGAATTATTTTACAGTGCTTTATATGTCAGAGTTGAGAATGAGAGTTTGAGCCTCAGTTTAAGTTTGTGTATTCATTAGCTAAGAAATTGGTAATAAAGTAGGGGTTTTAATTTTTTTTAAAACTAACCAGGGATATGACTGAACCAAGAAATTAAAGTGTGGGTGAGACCTGTTTCCAATTATCAGTTTTGCTGCATCAAAGCCTGTTAAATTAAAAAAAAATCAACTCAAATTAGCTCATTAGGGGTTTTTTTTAACCATAACAGCATTAGTAAATTATCCACATTTGTGTTCATCAGTGATTTTTTTAAAAAATAGGGTAAATTTTATCCTAAATAAATGAAACAAATAGGGAGTTTGGAGAAGACTGAGCACAGGGATCAACTCTCCTCAGCTTTGTGCATACACAGGTATTTCCACTACAAGGATGAGGGAGTGTGTGCCCTCAAAGTGTGGGCAGCTCTCCACATCTCAGTCACTTGTTTTCATAGGAAGAAATGCACAGTGCTTGGCTTTCCAGGGAATCCTAACCAAGTACCAGGTGTTAAAGGAAATGTTTTATTCAGACCCCAGCTGGGTGGAAGGTGTGTCCCTTGGGGACACAGAGCTCCAGGACTGTTAGATGAGTCAGGTGAGTGCTCTGTCCCTGAGGATTCTCCAGGGTAGAGGCCGGTGTTAAACTGTATTAAACTCTTTTACTACTCACTTCACCTTAAAGCACTGTGTATTAAGACTAATGACCCTGATATATTTCCAGCTCCCTGTAGGAGTTTAACAGTGGGCAGAACTGAAAAGAAATTTATTTGGCAATCTTCCCGTATTGAATCTTGATTGATTCAGAAAAGCTTTATGAAAGAAAATTTAAATCTTAGAAAAGAACTCTCAAAAGGCTTGAGATACGAGGTGCACAGTGTAGGGGAGAATCTTTCCCAGAGGCTGAACTTATATTTTGTGGAGAGTTACAATAACTGCAGTTCTTCAATATCTCAGTCAATAAGTGCAACTAATTACTGACAGCACATTTTCAGGGACTCCAGAATAACAACCTGCAGCTTAAATGAAATACACATTTTTTATATATTTTACTGAAATGCATCACTCACTGTGTGTAACAGTAAGTGCCTTTGATGGGGTTATTAAAGTCCACAGCTGGTATTTCATGCTATAGGTACCATACAGATCTGTACTGACTGGGGGTGTTTTCAGTCTCACCCTGCACCTTGGAAACTGTTTGAGATTCTTTTCAATTCTGGGGGAGAAAATAGCCCTCTGAAAAAAATCTAAGTAGTAATACTAGAAGAAAATGCAAATATTTTATGTTTAGATTGTGAACGTATTGTTTTGGTTTTTTTTTTTTTTTTTAACTCAAGTTAGAAATAAAAACTGAAGAACAAAGGTTTTAAAGCTCCGTTTCTGGAAATGGAAGATTTCATGTGAAAGAGGTTTCTTATTAAGATTTTCAGTTTTGCTGAGTTGATATGTTGAGGGGAGGGAAAAAATGTCTGACAAACTTCAACCAGATTTTTATTAAAGTGTGTTGGTTAGTAACATATCTTCATAAAAACCAGATGCTGAACACCAACCCTCTGGTGGAATGCAGAACAAAAATAAGAACAGTGTTCAGGTTATGAAACTTGAAATAAACAGTTTAAACAGATTTTTCTTTGCACAAGTCTGAGATATCAGTCATTGGAAGCTGCTACAAGATCTGTTTTGCCTGGTTTGATACTGCAAATGATGCATTTTTCCTGCTAAAACTACAGATCCAGGTCTCAGTCTCCCTTATCATCTCTTGGGTGGGCCAGAGAGATCTCATCTGATTTTGGATGTACAAGTTTAGGGGACCCTGCCATCTCA
Organism: Rhipidura dahli; assembly: GCA_013399225.1. Classification (NCBI taxonomy): domain Eukaryota; kingdom Metazoa; phylum Chordata; class Aves; order Passeriformes; family Rhipiduridae; genus Rhipidura; species Rhipidura dahli. The sequence continues at coordinate 118,759 of VXAC01006352.1, forward strand.
TATGTGAGAAACTTTTGAATCCTAGAAGAATTAAATTTCTCTAATTTTTATTTCGGCATCATTTTCATTTAACTGTCTTAACATCTCAGTGCCTGGTTCTGTCGTGTCAAAGTTTCTGCAGCAGAAATTATTGACAGTTCTTAAGTTTTCAAGATTTAGTATTTTGCTGTAAAACTGCTTTGACTGTAAGAATGGAAAGGAAGAGAAGGAAAAAAATATCTTTCCAATGGTATTGCTGTAAACTTGGAATCGGCCTTTATTCAGGGAAGGTAAATGCATTTATAAGATGTTAACTATCTTTGCATTAAAAGGCCTCTTTGAGACTGAAGCAAACCTAATCTTAAGAGTGTCCCTCCTTAAACAGCTGAGAAAAATGTTCCTTTCTCCACCGGCAAAAATCCCAGCAATACTTGTCTCACTTGTAACAGGTGGATGTGTGCCAGAAAAACAATTTTATGTTTTGAAAGCTACGTGATCCTCTTGCGAGGTGATATACAGATAGAAGAGAAGAAAAACTAGTAATTCAGAAATGGGAAGATTTAGCATTTTTAGCTTTTCTTTTAGTTTCTTTGGCCCAGACCCTGGAATCTGAGACTCAAAAGGCCCCCTCCTTGAGCCAGTGAGGTCTCACCTGCCTCTTTCACTTAGCAATGGATAGGTTTTTTTGATTCCAAGTAGAGGTATTATTTGTATGGATTTCTTTTATCATTAAGAGCTTTACAGCAAAATGAATAAATGGAAAAAAAGTTCAAAGAGATGACAAAAATGATAAAAGGATGGGGGAGCATGACCTCTGAGGAGAGGTGTCAGGAACACACTATATGCAGCCTGCCTAAGGGAATACAGCTGCCAGGTACTTGAGATGAAACATGAGTGGAGGAGGAGGAATTATTTAAGGTGATCATGAGTTGGCTAACAGGAAGTAGTGACCCAAAGCTAAACTGGGAATGCTTTCTAAAAGGGAGCTCAGCTGGGCAGTGGACAAGAGAGCTCAGGGAGGTGTCGTTCTGCAGGGTGTTCAAGAGTTCCCCAGATAAAACACTTTGGTGAATCAGGCTGGCAGTCAGACCTGAACTGGTGTGCAGGATGTTCTAGGTGACCCTTCTGAAGACCTACCAGGGAACATTTGTTGTGTGAGTAAGTTTCAACTTTGTACTTTTCATGTGCAGCCTATCTGAAGAGGTGGAAAAGATCTTGTAGTTTGATGCTTCTCAAGTTTCCTGTGGCAGATGTGCAGTTCCTGAGCTGTGTGTGGAGGGTTTGGTTTCTTGATTCTTCGCAGAACACATGGTTTATTTGGGATATGTGTTTTAACAGGATTTGTCTTTATCAATATAGGTGATACCAATTGCTTCATAGACTTTAGTCTTCCTTCTTAGCAGCAGTTATATACAACTTTTACTTTTGAAAACCAGTGAAATGGAGGCTGTAACCCAGTTGCATGTAGTTACTGACTTGAAAAAAGAAGGCACTATCAGCTTTACAAAACCTTTAACTCAGCATTACTTGTATTTTTGGCAGCTTCACTGCAGTGAAAAATGTTTTTGTTGAGGTGGATCTCTGAAAATGCTGTAGTTCCTTGTGAGCCTGTCTTGCCTGTAAGCTAGTGAGCTGACTGCAGGAAGGTTATATGCATATCCCTGCAGCACAGCAGCCTAAAGCAGAACTCTTTGCATGCCTAGGATAGTAAATAAGTTTAAAAAAAAAAAACCCATAATAAAAGAGAGTTGATTAATTCCTTTAAAAATTAATACCCAACTGCTGTATCAGTGCAGCACGGCTATGTGTATCACAGCAATTCCTATTTGAGCTGCAGCTAAAAATTTCCAGTATAACAGTAATTGTGTTAAACAGCTGTATTTTATCTCTGCCCTGTTTATATAATCATCTCAGTGTCCTCATTGGAAAGCAAAGACTTCTCTGTTTCTCTTTCACCCTAGTTCCTGCTAAGTGTTCCAACTGATTCTTTAAAATAAATATAGATATATCCTGCTTTTGGTTTTGGCTTTTGGGATCATTTCACAGTGATTTGTGGCCTTCCTTCAGTCCTGGTCACTGAAGATGCTGAGCTCCTTCCTCCCAGAGCACTCTCAGTTGGCACTTGTTAGAGAGCAGTGCTCCAGCCTTTTCCTTTTCCCTTCTGCAGTTGGTGACATGCTGTTGCTTGACTGGAGCTGAATGAATTATTTATGGCATCTTGAACAGTTTGCACCCACAAGCAATTGTATGAAATGGTTTTCCAGGGACATAGACTTCTCAGAATTTAACAGGAAAAAAGTTCAATATTAATTTTCTGGCACTGAGCACTTCATCTCTCTCTCCCTCTTTTTATTTTTTTTTGCAAGCATTCAACATATTAGTCCATATCTCTGTTTTATATGCAGTGTATAAACATCTCGAAATATTGTTGAATAATTTTGGGAAAAAATATGCCTCTTCTGTTTTTAGAAGGCAATTTCTATGTTTAAAGAGCTGCTGGTGATTTGTCAGTGCTAGTAACAGAACTGTAGAAATAATAGATTCTTCTTTCAATAGTTCAAGTTAAATTATGCCCGCTTTATTTCTTCTAAATCCTCCTCTGGTATTCTATTTCTTCCTTAGAGCTAGAATCTTGTCTGCTATTGTTGACATTTTCAATATGCTAAGACTCTTTGTGCTTAAAGAGAATAATAATTATAATTAAAGCCCAAGCAAACCTCATTGAATTGCTAAAACCTAAGTGAAAACAAAGCCCTCCCATTTTGGGATAAATTGGCTTTGATGCAAGTTTTTTTCCACTGGGCCAAAAAACCTCCCAAAACACAAACCCTTCTCCATTTTGCTTCACTATGACTAATCCAAGGGATGGGGTTATTCACAAAGGGATCCCAATCAAATGTGTTTGGAACGGTCAATTACATGGATTTGTAGACACCGTGAAGAGAAGGAAAAAATTGTTGAACAAATGACTTTGTGAAATGCTTACATAGCTTCATTTAAATGGCATTCCTTTTACTGCTGCAGGTAGAAGTGACAATAATTTCAAATTACTTTTTTTTCTTTTTTTTTTACTCCACTAGAATATTATATAAGATTTTGAACCTGGGTGTTGAAATCATGAGAGACAGGAGGCTCGTATCCAGTTTTGTAGGTCTCTACCAGTAACTGAGAGCAGCTTTGTGAGGCTTTATGGGTCAATTGAGAAAAAGTGTATGGAAATGAGATACAGTGGCCAGAGGTACACAAAGCCCTTTTGAGTCTAGATACTGCTTTACTGGCAGTTTTACCAAGTCTCTTGGTGTCAGCAATGATGTCTGGTCTGGAGGAACCTGATTTCTCAGCTCATGGTCTGAATCTGATGATTGGGCATGTTTACATAGAGGATCATGTATTTTTAAATGTCATTAAATCTGTATGTACAGGAACCAGGCATTCCTCCTGCTCCAAATGCTTCATCCTCAGTGCACTTTCAGGTGCACACTGCAGGTGTTCAGTTGCTAAAATGTGACTCCTTTCAAAATTTTGCTGCTGTCCACACATAAGGATGTGAAGTCCAGAAGAAACTGTGCCAAACATCTAGCTGAAGAAATTGTTGAAATATCTTAAATTAATATTCATTTGTGTTGTGAGCTTCACTATTTTTTTAACAAACCAATTTTTTAAACCTTTTTTTTTTTAGTTTTCATTTGCTGATTTAGAACTCTGAAGAGATTTAACCTCAAGATAGGGAAGATTCTAGCTGTCAGGAGAGGTAGCATTTATGTTTGGTGTTTTTTTGAAGGAACAGGATCTCTTAATGATTTGCAAACACACAAATGTTGTACTGGGCCACAGACAATCCTTGCCTTTAGTACTGCCTTTAAAGCACTCAGTGCTGGCTCTTGCAAGAGCTGAAAGAGGACAAGTTTGTGGGCATTAAAAGAACAAGGCTATCAAAAACTAACCCCACCTCCAGCTACTCCTTCATGGATCTGTTTTCCAAATTATTTCACTTCAGGTGGTTTGGGTGACCCCTTGAATACTGTGCAATTTAAAGATAAAGTTCATATGTATATATATTTTTAGCATAGTGCAAGGTGGAATTGAATACTCTGACATATCTGTGGTCATTAAAATACATAAATATATGCAAAATGCTTCTCTGAAATACTGAAAATCTGTAGATGACTTTATCATTCTCAGCAAGGATAATTTTCTGCAATTTAGGTGTAATTTACCAGAAAGGAGGTATTACTAATTAATTATGGATGATTAATTTTAAAATAGGCTCCTGCAGTTGCATGTCATCACTATACCAGTGTTTGCCTATTGTCAGGCACTGGCAGAAGCAGCACAGGTACATGAGAAAATGTGTTTGCCTTACAAAATCAGAAAAAGTAATGGCCATAAAAAAGCTATTACCATCTCTCAGTTTTACTTTTTCATATAAATTTAGTGAATTGTTCAGCTGACAATTCTGGGGAACATTGGCTTTGAGGATTAGAACAGACATAGTGTAATTATTCAGTATTAAAGTTTTGAGCTTACAACACCAGCACGTGCACACCATAGGTACAGGCTGCCTTTGTCCACGTTTCTGAGCACAGGGACTGGCTTGGAGTACAGGACTCTGCACAATTATCTCTCCCCTGCAATGCACTTCTAGACCGGGTGTGCTGGATTGAGAAAATCACGGATTCATTTTGTTTGCTGTCCCAGAAGTCACAGAAGAAGGCCATTAGCCTTAGAAAGGATGAGCAATAATTGCTGATAATAATTTGCAGCTGCTTGGCATCTTTTCACAGGAGGTTTTTAGCAACTTTTAGCAGGTGAAATAAAATTATATTTACCCAAGACTTATTTTTAGTTTCAAACTAATTAAAAAATCTATTTAAGCCTTTCCTAATTGCTGGCAGCACACAGTTTAGTGCTGTCTATAAGAGAAGAACTCAGGTGAGATTTTTATGTTGTTTTAAGATTAATCCCAAGAAAGGCATTCTAGGACTGATGCTGTGTTTCTCTTCCAGTTCTGTGCCAGGCAGGCAGCACCCAGTGTAGAAGTGAGAGTGAGCCTTGTTGGTGTAGGAGACAACACTGAATATTATGCCTGTTCCTTCACAGTTCAAAGGGTAGAGTTCCAAAAAAAATCCAAAATAGAGGGTCGAGGGAGCTGTCTGCAAATGCAAGGGGAGAAATGTTTGGGAGCCTTGTTCATGAAGGACAAGCGGTTAGATCTGATTAAATTAAGCTTCTAACTTGAGACAGTGTGGGAACTGTGCAAGGAGATTGTCTTTTCCTGAGGCAAAGAATGTTCTGTGCCAGAGGAATAGCGTGGAGTGTGGTCAGCTCCAAGCGCCAGGTGTCCCTTCATTTACCTCGCTGCCTTGGAGGGGGGCAAATACCACACATGAGCAAGGGTGTAAGGGTTGTTTTGGAGAGGGAGTAAAGTCCTGTGTTAATAATTCTTTTTCCTGGTGCTGTTATAACTGGTGTGCTTGTGCTTGTTGTACTCGAGTGGCTTGTTATGAATTGGGGTGCAGTTTTACTGGGTGCTGTATGAAGTTGTGTCCCTAAAGAATTAGCAGTGTGCAAAAAATGACTGATAGGGACATCTGGGGAGTAAAAGGGATTGATGATGTATGTTTTTCTGCAACACAAATAGTGTCTTCATTCCAGGACCTTAGAAATTAGCATTTTGAAAAGAAAAGAAATTAAACTGAACTAAACTAAAGTAAAATAAGGATTTGAATATATTTGCGGAAATGTTTTGATAAATAAGGGTAGGTGAAGGCTGTCAACATCCAAGGCCAGAATCTTTATGATGAATTAGAGATAACCTGAAAGATTGGAATAAAAATTGTGCGATATTGGAAGTGCAGATCGTTAGCATATCTTTGTGACAGGTAACAAGGGAGCTGTTGAAGCAATATGAAGAGTTGGGTGAAATGATCAAAGAAGGAGGTTAGAGATGCTCCTTGCAGCAGAAGTTTCACTGAGATATGAGAGGAGCTTGTGATTCTTAAGGTCAGAAAGATGAACTTGGAAGTAATCAATATATAATATCAGAGCTGGGAAAGGAATTTCTGCATTACTGTTGGGTAAAAAGACCTGTTTATTAGGAAGATTATGTCTAAAGAATCTCTGAGATTTTGGGCTTATCCTGGATGAAAAGTAAGAGTCAAAGATGACTCTTGTGTTATAGTCCAAACTGGCAGCTCTGATGTTCTGGCTGTCCATTTTGACTAAGAAAGAGGATTTTCTTTCCCTTAAGGGAGAGGGTTGAGAAATCTCCTTATCCACATGAAGCTTGTGAGGATATTTTGAAAGCAAGATCCTCCTAGTACTTTAGACTGACCAGAATATGAGAAATGTCTCACAAAGAAGTAGATCAAGACTTACCAGCATATGAATGACAGTGGATATTTTTGCTAGTTTCCTTGCTGGATGGAGTTAATGTAAAGAAAGAAGATTACAGAGTGAATGGGTGTGGGACCCTCCTTGGAACTTGAAGAATTTCACAGAAAGTATCCCCTGGAGAGAGACTGTACTGGAGTGTCATAGGAGGAAAGCCAGGAGTGAGCTGCTGGGAAGAGGGGTTTTATCAAGAAGAAATGTGATCAGTTTTATTAAAAACATCTGGCAAGTCCAACAGGAGACAGTAACAATTTTAGAGTGCTAAAAAAGGGAATGCCAGTAGGAACAGTTTCAGTCAAGTGAGCCATGTGTTAGAGGGTCTGCAGGTGGAAGGGAGAGGAAGAATGGGGTGATAGGTTTAGAGACTTGAAGAGAGTGAGAAAGAACAGGTCTAAAATACTTTCTGGTCTTGGGGAAGAGAAACAGGGTAAGAATACTTCAAAGGTACGTAGTGAGATCTTCTAATTCTTATGAGGGCAGCTGTGTGGAAGATGTTTTCAAAGGTTCCAAAGGCTGGAAGGCACTGTGCATGCAGAATGAAGAGACAGGCAGTGGGAGCACTTTGTGTGGGCTGGGGTTTACATCACCATTTTTGGGTGGGCACTGTGTGAGCTCCAGTGTGACAAATCGGGGATCAGCTCTGTTTGTCTTTGCAGTTCTTATCAGATGTGCCACTGCTCTGTGTGCTGTCCTGCAGTCAGAGCTCTATATTGGTAGACAGTAGAAATTACATGTTTTTGTTGCTGGTTGTTCTTTTATGTGCAGAATTTCTTGAGAGAGAAAAGAGTTTTTCAGGTCTTGGAGCATTTCCTTTGCAGTGTGGGGGCTGAGGGAATAAAAGTGGCTCTGACAGTATCCTCTGTGGGGAAGGGCTTTGTGTCCTAAGGATAATTTCTTATAGTTTTAGTTTTTAGTAGTACCTTTTTACTGGATAAGTCTTCATGCTGAAATTTTCAGAGAAAGAAATATAATCAAGCTTCTGTACACAATTTGCTGGTTTTGCCATTGTTTTTGTTCACTGGTTCTTCAGGGTTTTGTTAAGATACGTTTTCATAGCTTTTATTCAAAGATCAATTTTCAAGGTTGATCTCTTTCTATTGAGACAGGTACCTAATGATTATTGTTACAGAACATTAAATGTGGAGGTAGAGGGTCAGTAGTTCCTTTTTTACCAGCTGGGGCATGGGGTTACAGAGAAAGTAGGCAATTTACTCAGTTCACCTGAAACAGGGATTGAAGTTCTAAATGTCAAACCAAGAACTTGCCCAAAAGGTCATCCTTTCATTTGATACTGCCAGGTATGTCTTTGCCACCACTGACCCCTGGTTGTTTCATTTGACAGAACTGATTGTCCTGTCTCTCTAGTGATCCTTCTATCAGACATGCAGCCTTTAACCCCTTCATGCTGTGTCAAATATTAAAACTCTCTTTGAGTAGGTTGTGTTGGCTTCAGTTTCAGATAAGCAATGCAGCTTGCACACACAGGCCTACAGAGCAGTTAAGGAGTTGCTCAGGTAGCTTTAAAAATCTCTTTTATTTATTGAATTGACTCCTTTCATTTTTAGGGAGTTATAGTTTGCTATAGACTATGTACTGTGAAAGAGATCAATTTGTTTGGCACTGACCCATCCATTTAACTTGAAGCAATCAGATTTAAAAGCTTTGCACTTTATTAATGTGTGTGCAAATAGCAACTGGGTTCCAAGGACACTCTTTAGGAAAGCACATAGAGTGATTGGTCTTGATATATAATTCATATTTTGCTTCCAGCTTTCCAAAGGAAAAAATCACATTAAAATTATTTTTAGATAATACTGAAAAGGAAAAAACTTAAGCCTTGATGTATGACAATAACTTTGTGTGTTTAATGGAAGTATATTGACTTGAAAATATTACAAGTTCCCTAACAAGATTTTCCATAAAGTTATTAAAGAGTATAGAGAATATTTTGGGATGTACATCAACACATTAAAAAGCCCTCCAAACAAAACCTATTACACCACAGCATTCACTTTCTAAACTGTACCAACATTCAAGGTATTTTAAAAATCAATGTCAGTTCTGAATGCATTTTGATTGAGAGTAAGAACCACCTAGCAAACAGAGCATTTCAGCATAGATACAGTTATGAATTATTAATAAAAGTGTGCAGTTCAAGACACACTCATCCCTGGTGGCTCCCATAAACAGGAGGCACCCTAACACTGGCAATGCCCCTGTGTAAATAAGCTGGTTATAGCATGCAGGGCAAATAAGCAGTGGAGGTGTCCAATTTGAAAAATCTGTGGCATGCAGAAATGCTAAAAATAACACCAAGGAGACAAAATGGTATAAAAGGAGAGCCCTAAAACCCCATAAAATTAATTAATAAGTAATTACTTAATAGAGCCAATTAATAGCTATTATGTTTAGTGCCGAGTATGTTTGAGTAAAATATATGTACTTACGTAATAGATACATAAATATAAAAATGTGTTTACTGTATGTATTTTATATATATGCAAACATACACACAAGTTGCAGATTGTACCATGTCCAGGTCAGTCACTTAAGAAGGAATTTGTGTGTCTGGAAATATGGAAGAACAAAGAGTAAATGTTTGTATTCTGTGCCTCTGAAAAGGAGAATAAAGATATTGGAACAGAAATGAACCAGAGAGTGCGAACTCTTCAGGGTTTTTCTGTTTCAGCTCATTAAGAACATTCACATTTCTGATGTGCTCTACTGATATTTGCAAGTAGTGTTGGCACCTTGCAGCATAAACTGGGTGAAGAACTGTGTCTTTAAAAGTCTTCTGGAATTCGGTATTATTCATGAAGGGGACTTGCAATGCTGACCAAATGGAACAGAAACAGTGTGGAAAAACTACCTCACTGAGGCTCATTGGCCCTGAGTTTTCTGAGAATAATGAAGACACAAAAAGTAAAATTAAAAAAAGGTCAAATCCTTAGTATGAGTGGAAAAAGGAAAAAGCTGTACCCTGGCAAAGCACAGAGGTCTCTTAGGGAACATGAGGAATGCTTCAGTGTGAGTGATAACATCAGCCAGACTTTGGTCTCAAAACTCTCCATAGTTTAATGGTGACTTGAACAGAAACACCTATTTGTGATTTCCACATGAAATTTGTGGGATGCTGCAGGCCCAGATGATAAGGAAAGCAATCCTGAATGAAATGACTCAGTGGCAGCGTCAAAGCATCAACTAATTTGTGAAAAACCTGAGGCTGAACAGTCAGTTTTGGCATTTGAGGCTCATCCTCCTGGCATCTGCAGAGGAATTCCAGGCTGGTTACCTGGAATTAGGAGTTACTGAGAAGGTAAAAAGGAGTGTTGAGCTCTCTAGTCTTTTACGTAGGAAATCTATAAATGTGTTTGTATCAACCTGGTGCTGTACTGGTGCTTGTGTTGCTGATAGCGGCTGCCTCGTATGTCAGGGGCGTAGCAGTCACATTGACATGGCCACAACGTGGTGTGCATAATCCTTATCTCTAGTCTGGTTTTGCTACTTTGAAAAATGAAATTCAGCTCTTCTAGCCAGAGAATTTATGTCTTTCTCTTGTTCCTTTTATTTCACTCCACTTTCCAAAGTTTCCCTTTGTGATAAATTTAACTCACTACTTGTGATAAATAAAAGAGTTTCAGAGATCCTTACAGTAAATAGTAGTGCTGCTGATGTTAAAATGATCTACATAGGCACTTAATGAGATATGTTTGCACTGTTGCAATTGGTAATCTAAAATTAGAATTAAGAGTATATGTAAATCTTGACAGAGAGGTAATGACCCAGTTATGCTGTGTCCAGGAGCTTTGCTTATGTATAAAGCTCAAGTAAATTCTTGTCACTTTGACCAAAAAATTATTAAAAAGAAACCTCTCCAAAACCACAAAACCCCACAAGATCTTGCTAAACCACTGAAGCTTTCATGCTAGCTGCTGTAATTAGAAGTGAACCATGTTTTACCACAGCACTGGTGCTGTGAACCCCCTCAGTGGCTGTGTGCAAACAGTTAAATCAAGAGACCAATAGTTCTAGAGCATAATCGCACCTCTCAATTTCCCACTCTGGCACTGATGTGCAAATGAATATGACTGTTTGTTTATTGGAATCACCATTACTTCAGCAAAGGCTCCAGCCAAGATGCAGCAGTTTTTCCAAGGCCTCTGGATTTCATTGTTTATCACTGTCAATTGCTTGTGGAAGGATCAGGGGACCTCGCAGTAGAGACTTGTAATAAGAAAAAAACAACCCACCAAACCGAGAACAAAAAACTGTGAGCTAGAAAAGTACTTGGTATTCAAGTTCTTAAGAAGACTAAATGAAGTTTAAAGAATAAGAATACAGCAATGTTTCAATTGCTTTCATAAGGACGGCATAGTATGGGGAATCAGAGCATGTGTGACACTGCTTTTGCTAATGCTCGTTATTTACTTGTTAATATAAGCAGTCCCAAAACAGTTGCCAATCTTCTAGAGCAAGACTTGGGATATGGAGAATCTGTTTGTAATACATCTACTGCAAATTCATAATTATATGAATATTTTGGGGATAACTTTTTCCTATCACAGGAAAAAAGTGTGAGGATGAAATGCAGTGATGTTCCTAAAAAAATCAGAGAGCAAAGTAATGAGAACAAGGCAAGCTAGGTGGACGGGGTAGTTTAGATGACTGGGCAAGTCAGATGTTTTGTCAGTGTCTTGGGTTTGAATTATCCATATAATGAGTGTTTGAGAAAACTTTGAAAGCCTTTTTTGTTAATCCACAAGTTCTTCAGTTATCAAGAATGACCAATTTCCATACATTGTGTTAATGATTCTGAAGCACTGCCCTTTTCCTGAACCTACCTGTTTGTTGTTGTGCACATTGTCCCTCATTGCTGTGCTATTCTCCTTTGGCCCTGCACAAGAATGAAGGCAAGGGAATGTGGTTTGTGTTTTAAAAAAGCTGGGCAGACTAACATCCTCTGCAGGTGAGACAAGAGCGAGAGAGAATGGAACAGTGGAGTGCCACACGTGTCTTGCCCTCATTCAAGTAGGGAATTCCCACTCATCAGCTGAATCTCCTGAAGAATGTCAAATTGTTGAAGAAAATCCTATGCAAACTCCATCCAGCTCTTTGTCGCTCTTGACAAGAGTACATGAAATTCTGTAATATGCAAGGGAACTGTACAAAATGGCTGGATTTGTGCATTTCCTGCTGCTTTTTACTGGCAGTACGGCTTCTGGAAAGGTTGAAGTAGAGCCTATTCATCCAGAATCCTGGCAGCGAAGGTAGCCAGTTTTGGTGCCAGTCCCCTTATTTGAGTTTGACCTTGCATTCCTCTAGGTGCTCTCTGTAAAACTTCTCTGTTCCAACACTTGAAATGTTCTTGGTTTGAGAGGTTTCCAGACCTTGTGATAAAATGGATACTTGTGTTTTGCCCTGTGTCCTGGCTCGGTCTCTCTAGCTCCACCAGGCTCCTGGTGTCAAGGACCACAGTTAGGCTGAACAAGGTGTAGAACGGCAGTGAATTTGTCAGTGGCTCTGTGAAAAGTGGAAATTGCCACTTTTGCACCTGGTCTGTACTAGGCTTTTGAAGTGCTCTCCATTGCTCTCTTTTCTGAGGGCAGCCCTGTTATTTGATGCCAAAACAAGAGCTCTACAGGCTCAGGTGAGGGCCATCTGTCTTTTCCCTCTCAAACTGGAGGAATGTATAGTCAAAGGAGACTCTTAGACATCTATGTGAACAGCCTTCTGCTTGTGTATTTATTGCACTTTTCTTCAAAATGAGCAGATTTTTTTCCTGAGAGCAAGAAAGGACCTTTTTTTTCTCTTATTCCCTTGAAAGTCTCCTAAATCATTTGGGAGAAAATATTTGGAAAAAATTGACTATGCATCAAAGACAAAATCAGACCTCATGGGACAGTAGCAAAAGAGAAAGTATAGAGTAAAGATGAGATTTCAGAATGTGCTGCTGAGGGCTCTTGACAGTGCTTAAAAAATAAGTTCATAACAGGCTGAAGAGCATCAAGAGGGGCTGCAGAGTCAGAAAATTTTGATAGAATTAGGGGAAATGCCATCTGCAGATTCATAATGTTAATATTACCATTATATCTCATTTCTTGAGTAGGTCAGCAGGATTAAGTAGAGGCTGTCTAAAAAAGGATGAATTTTACCCTTAAGCCCTCAGGGATCAATAGAAATCTGAAATTGCAGAGACCAAAAATCAAGGGCTACTTGTTTTGTGTAGAAGACATTAACAATAATAGAGAGACATGAATATTTGGAGTCATCCATTGAAGTCTAGGAACAAGCGTGTCACAGAGAGAAGGGGTTCAACAAACCTCTTGAATCTCCTGCTTCTTGTAATTTGAATATTGCTTGAACTGTTCTTCTGCTGTTTTATCTGTACTTCTATTATGTAGCTCTACGGCATTGAGAAGGCAAACTTAAGATGGAAATCAAATGGTAAGTTTGGAGAGAGCATGCAGGGACTTGTATTTGTTTTTTGGGGGTCTTTTTGGTTTGTCTTGCAAGAATCCTGTTTGTATTTAATTTAAATATTTGTAAGCAAATAGTGAATTTTGAATGCAATTCAGTGAGAAGGGTTTGAGTTAGCTGCTAGTTCTGCCAGTAAATAGGAAATTCCCTTCAAGATTAGCAAATGAAGTATGATACAAGCTATTAAAAATACTACCAATAGAAATCTGGTTCATTAGCTATGTTGCTAAGGTTACAAATGAGTTTCTTCAAATTCATAAGCAAGTTTTCTATACATGTTTACATAGAACTGAACTTGTAGTTTTGTGTATTTGCTATCCCTAGATATAATAAAAGTAATGCATATTGACTTTGATTGTAGTTAAATAGTATAAGTATGAATCTATATGTATGGCCTATAAGAAAGACTGTAAGAAAATCTTTGATTTAGGGGTTTGATAGAGAAATCAATAAATGCAGCCAGTAAAGTGTTCTGTCCAATGAAATGTATGACTTTTGGTAAGGGCAACATTTTATTTTCCTCTGAAATTTGGGTTCTGCTTCACCTTGTTTGATCTACAGTTATACCCTCTCTGAAGAGATCCCAGTGTTCATCTTTTTTTCTCAGACTCTGAAGTTCTCAATAGCTGGTTTGGAATCATACATTAACAAAAGTATAACAGAAACTTCCATGCTTGCTTTGTCTGACTGGATCTCAAAATTGGTTTGATGATTCTTATTTATAGGATCAAAAACAGTTTAGCCATGAAAATGCTCCTTTGGAGAAAATCAGACTATTGAAAAATGCTGGGAGCTCTACTTAATGGCATGCCTCTCCTAGAGAAAATGGATAATAAGAATTCAAGTTGATGTTAATTTATTAATTATTTAAGTCATACATAGGATCAGATCACTTTCTGCCTTTAGATGTCAAAGAAATCAAGCAACCAATACAAAATTGTCATATCTTTATTGAGCTACCTACAGAAAGTGTGCAGGGAGTGCCAAAGTCATTGAACAGATTTTATTTTACTGTCTGCGTTCAGTGTTTTACCACAGAGTGGTTTTTCCTAAAAAGAAAGTTTACAGCTAGTTTCTACTAAACGGAACTAATCTCTGATTTAACCTTATGGCTTGTTATTTCAACTTGTTCCATAACCTGTCAGTTGTCCTGCCTGCTCACAAAGCTCAGCCGGGTCCTGGGAGAAGCAGATCAATAGGGAATACTTGGATGCAGGGTCATTTACAGATGGAGCTGTTTCCCACACATGCAGTTTAGAGCATTCTTTCAGGCCTTTCTGTTGCTTGATTTGTAGTAAGGCTAACATTATTTCATCTTCTTTCAACAATAAAGTGCAGTTCAGATGCTTTATCTCTTTGTCAGCAAATGTCACAGGCCTTGCACTGGTCAATTTTTTTTNGGAGCTGGATTGTAGACTTCAGGCAGCTTAGCAATGGGTTTGTTTTGTGATGCTGAGCCATGTGATTATTGTGTAAGAGATATTAGGTGAAATGGAGCCCTCTGTTAATAAAGCAGAACACTGTAATTCCATTGCTGCAGTTTACCTTGTGATGAGTTGTTTTTTAGTGCTTTAGAGCAAAAGCTTAGGTCATACATCAATTAGAAAATGGGTTAAATCTGACTCCACGACAGTTAAAATCAACTCCTTTTGTCAATCAGAGATAAATGCTATTGGAAAAAAACTCAAGGAGATCTCAGAGGAGGGAAAATTTAGATGAGATGACTCTAGGACCTTGCACAGCAGAGCTACATCACAAAGACTTTTTTTCTGTCGTGGGTAGAAGAAAAGTAATGGTTATGAGGGTGTGAATGGATGAACTCCCAGCACTTGTTCTAGAGCAGAACAAGTAATTACTTAATTACATTAAGTAATGCTCCTAATTTCTGTGGTCAAGTTTTTCCTGTGCTGAAAGCAATACATCCAGGACTGTAGGTTCTCGTCCTGGGGTGACCCTATGATACTGTATTCCCTACGTCCTGCTCTGTGCCAGACATGAATCCTGAGCCTTTCAGTGTCTTTAAGCTGGATCTGAGAGAAAGGGGAAAAAAAAGAGCTGAGTGGTGTTTTGCTCAAGGATACACATTCCCCTGCCTTCTGCTGCTGTGGAGCTGAGGAAAGCACCGTCCTGCTTTTTTCCCAGCGCTCGGCTCCTTTTCTCAGGAGAGATTCTCCATCTCTCTAGGGAGAGAGAGAGTTAAAACTCTTTGTTTTTTAGCTAGCTTCTTGTTCATAGCTGAAACAAGGAGTTTCCTGGGACTTTGGCTTCTTCTTCTTCTGTTCTGGACTATTCAGCAACACCAGAACGTCACTGGGAGGCTCTACACCATGGTCCAGAGGGGCCCATGCTGAGCCCCAGCTCTGGAGAGGAGAGAGCCACACCCACAGAAAGGACTTTGAAAATCTTCCCAGGTCTTTTCCACAGTGGGAGGTTTCATTGTTTAACATCTTTTTTTGTTGTTGTTTTCCTGTGCCTGCATGCACTTTGCTTGTTAAATAAATAGTTTTTTTCACTTTCCTCCAAGGAATTTCTTTCTGAACCTGGTGCAAGAGGGGCTGCTGAAATCTGCCTTCTAACAGAGGGGCGTTCATTTTGGACGTTCCTCCAAATTTGTCTCAAGCCAAGACAGTTCTAAAAATGTGTGATCAGAAAGAGCCCTGGGGAATTTCCAGTGCCACTTGACTCTTCTGTGCTGACTGCAGGCTCAGGGAAGCGCTGTAACATCTCTTACCCTTGTGTCACGTACTGAAAGCTTGGGGGTTTTGGTCACAACTGGTAGAAATAAAAAAATTACTGTTACAGAGAATTGGATTCCCTTTGTCCCCCAGACCCTGGACATTTAAAGACTTTGGAGTTTCTGTTTCTGTGAGGCCACAGGAAATTCTGCTCCTCTGGCCTCAGATCTGTATGTTGACATCTACGTTATCTCAAATCTGAGACACACTCTGTACCTTTTGCTAGACTAGAATGTATTCATTTCACAGGGCTAAGTTTTCATTCCTAAATATGGAGTTCAAATTAGAGGCTTTGAAAATCCTCCTTTTAACTCTTTTCTTCTCGTGACTGCTCCCAGGCTTCCTTGCTGGTGCTCTCAGTTCCCTCAGAATGCGAATTCAGAATGCAGTGGTGTAGTGGGGACAGTGTTCCTTCCCCAGCAATGCTCAAATAAGGTAATAGCTTTTTATCCATGTGCTGGTTTTAGGCAAACACCTGCCAGACTGCAGCAAATATGTTGTTATTGACCAAAAGTAATTACCTCCTGAGAGATGGTCGGTGTGGCAGGCTGCTCACACGTCTGAAATCACGCCTGCATTCCCTGGAGTGCATAAAGCAGTTGCTGAGACCCATGAAATGAATCACTGTGATCTCAGTCCTCCCTTCCTGATGGCCTCAGATGTCCTGGCATGGGGGAATTGACACTGGGTGCTCTGAAGTCCTTGCAGTGCAGCCATGGCCTGGCCACACCAGATCCCAGAGATGTATCAAGCTGGGAAATGAAATGGAATCAAGCTTTGCTGGTGCCCAGCATCACATGGGCCAAAGAAAATCAGGAGAACTCTGGAGCAGGTAAACCCCCATTCTGAAGCTGCTGATACTCTTTGAGAGAGGATGCGCAACATTCAGTTTGCAATCAGTTCCCAAATATTTATTATAATTAATTTTTTAATTCTACACATATTTTACGTCTGACATAGTGTCAGCTATTTTTCATTAAAGCTCATTAAATTCCTGATGATTTCTGTAATAAAATTTCAGTTTACCTAATGTCATGCAAGAAAAATGTTCTATTATTGTGCTGTGAGGCAAACAAAACAGTTCAAAGGCTGCTGTCTCTAGATTCTTTGTTGCTCACAGTATTTCTGTTACATCTCCTTTTATTAATCATCTTGCTGAATACAGTTCCATCATTTAAATTCTTCCTACTACTTTTCCTTGGCTTTTGAGAGTCCCTCTCACTTGGAGTTCAAGTTCTTTTTACTTAATATAGAAGTACTGTGGCTTTGTTTGTGTTGTTCTGTAAACTGACCCCATTGGTGAGCTCTAGAAGAGATATTTCTTTTTTAAATATACCAAGAAATGGAAGAAAGGGAGGATAAAGTATGTCTGCAACTTATCTAATGATAAGGTGATGAAGAAAAGTGGGCAACAATGCAAAAGACTATTACTGGATGGAAATTACCAAATGGAAAGTGTGTAGCACAGAAATGACCTCAGATAACTTTCTTAAACTCTCATCTGATTTGAACTGGGAACAGCATGCATTAACCAGCCAAAGACAAATTCAACCTTTCATTAAATACTGTGACTCTGTTTTAAATAACTCTGTAAAGACTGATGGACTCATTCAGATGTACTATTTGTCTTTGGAGCTTCTATCAATGAATCAATGTCCTCTATTTGACTGGCTGACACGTATTTAATTTGGTGTAATGTATGATACATGGAAAATGCCTTTCAGTTTGAAACATTAATGACTGATAGTTGCCATCATTCAAGTCCTGCCTGTTACAATTGAGGTTTTTTCTATACTCATCAAGTTTACTAATAATGATTAAAGATTTTCTTAGTTACATTGTCTTTGACAACAGTGATGATTAAAGACATGGGCAACTTGTGGTATGGAACAGTACACTTCTGTCCATCATTGATCTTCCTTTCCATATTATCTGCCAGTTAGACCTAAACAGAAGTATGGAAGAGCAAGGTTATTCAGCACATTTGAATGAGTTATTGATGAGTAGTCATCAGTTAACCCAATAAAATATATATTTTAAAGTCAGTAATCAAGGGAAAGATATTTCATGCTCATGGGAATATTGGCATTACACTGGAAATTAGATACTTGCAATTAAGATGAATAATGTAGTACATGGGTTTCAGATATTTAAAACTTACATTTCATTTGCAGTTTAGGACTTTCTTGTGAATTCTCTATCTGGTTACATAGAGATCCCACGTTTTTATATGGGTTTTTTTTTTTGGGTGGGGGAAGAAATACTTCTGTTTCTTAAATATGGAGACTTGAAAAATAGATCAGAAAAAAACCCATATTTTGAGCAGGGAATACATAACCCATCTGGAGTTTTATTTCAGCATGGTGTGCCCTTGGTAAGTGTTCCTGAACTCAGATATTTGGCACTTGGCTGCACTGAGCTGCCTTGATTTAAGTTTCCTACTCTGTGGCTCGCTTGCTGGCTGCCTTTGGATCTCGGCAGGCCATGGCTGTGCTGTGTGCCTTAGTTTCCACTTTGTAAGAATTCACTGAATGATACTGACCTGCTCCTTAAAATATAGTGAAGATCAAACATATTCCTAAGGACAGCCATAAGCAATGGCTGGTCTTTGCACCTCTATTTAAAAGGAGACCATCCAATTCATCTTCACGCCAGGAGTTTTCTGGTCGGTCACTGACACAGAAACAGAGCTTTCTGTCCCAGGCTGTGGCAGAAGGTCTAACTTCAGGAAAATAATTTATCTTGCTTCTGTTTCTTTGTTCCTATCTGTCAAATAGGGATCATCACCTTCTTTTGAAGTGGTTTTGAACCTATAAGGAAAAAAAGTGCTGTACAAAAGATACAATTTCCTTGTGCTATGTTTTCAACTTCATGCCCTAAGCAGCCTAAAGTTGGCAATATCTGGGGAGGCTTCATTAAGGGTTTCAGTTGTACAGGAGTAATTGGGTACAAATATTAAATCCTAGTGTGTAAATGAGCTTCTACACCATATTTCTCTTTTATTTTTTCCCCGCTTTGTAATGATAAGTTTCAAAATTCACCATCAGTTATACTTCTAAGCCATCATTAGTACTTCTAGTTCAATAGTTTCAGAGTGAGAAAAGTGTAGCTGTCTGGTTAATGATTTATATCCAGTTTCATGTCTTAAAACCCTATCTTATTTTTGTAAATATGCTTTCTAGCAAAATTGAATAATAAATCAGAATAATTTAAGGGTTATTTATCTGAAGTAATAATGTGCTTAATGCATTTCGATATCATTCATCATTTTCTTGCAGATATTTAAGCACTACTTTTCATGTATGCATAAACTATGATATATGCATATGAAATAATACTTTAAAATGTATTATATTCTTAAATGTAGTATATTTATAGTGTATTTAATACATACCTGCATATATTAAAAATTCTGTACGATATAATGTGCTTAAATAGTGTGTATTTTTCCACATATTTTTTTACTGAATTAAATTTTAAAAAAAAAGCATTTAGAAGAGCCCTAACTGCACAAACTTTAGATTCTCGAGAAGAAAATAGGTAAGGATTAGCAAATACACCGATATTACTACTTTAGGCATACATATGTGGTAATTATTCTGCAGTCTTTGTTCCTTCTGTTTAAATTGACTGAGAGTGAGCTTTTAAGTCATAATACAAGGACGTGGGTACGTTCTGTCCATGAATATATTTATTAGACAAGAGTATCTTTTAGATGAGGCTGTAGAAATATTCTCTTTGCCTTGAGTAGATTTTCAAGCTTGAATTCAGAAATACACTTCAGCCTCTTCTCAGAAGTTCACCAGACCTTACTAAATAGTCAAGCAGAGAATAGGATGGTGGCTTAATTTTCTGTTACTGTTACCTGGTTCCTTGATGTCGTGTGTGGGTGTCTGGTTCTGTCACAAAATGCTGAATTCTAACCAGTCTGTCTATAGAACATTAATCTCTTGAAAAATAGTGAGGTGGTGGGCTGCTTCTTGCACTGAATGTTGACTTGCATATTTCAGGTGCAGTTCTGACCTTGACTGTGTAGTACTTTATGTGATATTTAGACATTTCATCTGGTTTTTAAACCCATGGAATCAGGCTTGGTTTAAAGCTTGCTTCTTACTAGCTGTCTGCAATGAAGTGGCCCCAAATCCTAAGTTATTTTTCCTTTAGTTATCTTTTAGCTGCAGTCCTGCACAGAGTTTGTCACAGGCTGGACACTCAGGTAGAAGACTTTATCAGCAAACATGATCTTTACATGGAAGAGGTAAAATGGTTCATATCAAGATAAGACAGAACAACAAAATGAAGGTGTTTTAGAGACTATGACTGAGAAGGAAGGCTAGCACTAGTGATCAAACTGGGATAAAATACATGACTGAGCTCCAAAATGTGTTTGCAGAGAAATAACAATAATAATTAAAACTTCCCTATTGGGTCATACCAGCATTTCCAGCATTCTGTCTGTGGTGCTGGCAGGAGGAGATGTTAGGGGACAATAGGCAAGCCTGGCCATGCTGTACTGCTCAGCATCTCCTCAACATCCACCTGTTGGATTAGGAATATTAAAGAGAAAAGGCAAGGATAGTAATTTTATATTTATAGATATATTTATTTATTTATTTATTTATTTATTAGCCTTTTGTTTATTAATTTGAGCCTTTTGGAAATGTTTGCCTCTGCAGACTTCCCTAGCAATTCTAGCTTGGGACCCAAGATGTAAAGCCCCTAAGGGTAAGAAAGGGATCTGTTAAAAGTGTATGGGTGTATAATCTTAACTCTCTGATCCTGATGGACCAGATGGCACCTGGCAGAAGGACCTCAGTCAGTGTTTTTGGACACAAAAAAATTACAAATATTAAAAGTGGTGTCAACCTGCAGGGTCAAAGTTATCTGGGTTTTGGAAACAAGTGGATTCAGAAAGTGAGGAGTAAAACCCGAGCATAAGTTAATGATGTGGATAAAGAATGAATTTCAGCAGTTTTCTGCCAAATACTGAATAAGGGCATGTTCAGCTGTGAAAATTTAAATGTGTTTGGCTGCAATTTGGAATAGCTCTCACTACATGCTTCGTGAAGACTACATCACATGTTCCTGTTCATTTGTGCTCAGCTGCCCCTTTTAAAAGTTTGTGACTAACTCAAGATGACAAAAGGTGAAGAGGCTGATGGTTAAAGAAAGGGCTTGGCCTTCTGGGATTCTGGTACCTGTGGGAAGATTTTGAAATGCCAACTTTTTTTGATGAATGGAGCTGCAGGTCATTATCCCTGTCTAACACAATTAACAAAACTCTTTTAGAAAATAGCGTCCCACCTGGCTCATTGGTTACCTGGTCAGCCTCGAAACAACTTTTCCATTGATTTATAGGATGCAAACATATTTCCCAGAATTAGTCTTAGCTTTCATTCAGCTTTGTATAGTTTTTTAAAAGACAGTTCTTAGGATGGAGAGGTTCACAGTGTGTAGCTCTTTTGTAATGTTGCAAAGGTAAATATCCTTATTGTAGGGCTCAACCTTCCGCCATGAATAAACTGTGGGGCATTTCTGCTTTAATCCCTGATTTGTCTTTACTAACCTTTTCTCGGCAGTCCTTCTGTGTAGTGTGGTTCTTTGTGGTTATAATTCTTTCAGTTGTTGATGCTTTTGAGGCATGTAGTTTTTGTAAAATGGGATGAGGTGAGTTAATTAAGCTAGCAAAACCCTTGTGAAGAAAAAAAGGAGAACAAAGGGAGTAAAGCTGGAGACTCCTTCGATTGCTCTTAGCAGGCTTTGAGGAAAACAGATGTTCATTTGAAGATTTTAGAAGAAAACCACAAATGTTTTTAATTCAGCTTTAAATTGGGAGTAATACTTTGCCAAATTAACATGAAGTGATAAAGAACAAATTTTGTTTTTGAAATTAGGGCAGTAATTTGATTATATTAAAATGCACCTCCCTGCACTAGTGAGGCATTTAAATAATTTGTTCTAATTGCCATTCCTGCTCCTAACCAATGCCTAAAATTAAGAAATGTGTTGTGTTTTTTGGTTTTGGTTTGTTGGGGTTTTTTTTGTTTGTTTTGTTTTGTTGGGTTTTTTTTTCCCCAAATCTACTTCCTTACGCTATCATGCTCTCTCCATCCAACTTTTGAAATGAGAACAATGACGCCAGCAGTGGGTGATAATTTTCTCACTTTCTGCAGATAAACACACGGCAGGATTGGGATCTGGCTGCTCCCAGCTGTGTTTCAGCTATAGCTCCTTGTCTGCCAGTGTTTAACTCATTGGACTGTAGAGTGTTTTTACATAACTAAAGTAGGACTGGCTGCAAGGAAAAGAACAACTTCCATATATCTATTCTCTGTCTAAATAATGGCCAAAATATTTATTCAGTTGGGCTATTTCTAAGTGCTGTGCTGTAGTAAAGATGAGGTAGAGAGGTACGATTATATCCTGTAGTAGTTAAAGGGAGTTAAGTGCTTTCTTCTATTCCCCTGGTTACTTCTGTGAGAAATTCTTCTGAAGATAGATCACACTGATGGTATCCAGTGTCTAGAGCCCTTCCAAATGTACCAGCTTATTCCTTATTTTAGCTTTCTGTAGAATAAATGTGGTTGTAAAGGGACTGATCATTCACTGAAGTACTGCGATGGGTTAATTTATTGTAGGGACACAACAATGGCGCTCTCTGTCAGTAAGGGGCATTGTTTAGGAGTTCATGCACAGCGGCAATGAAACAAAAAGACACATTATTTTTCAGGCCATAAACCTCCTTATTGGTATTTCTGTATTTGAGTTGCAGGCTCTGCACTGAACAGTGTGAAAAAGGACCACTTGGGCTTTTGCTGCATCCCAAGTCTCATGGAAAACTGTAAATCTCTCTGCACAGATATAGGGGAGAATGCAGTACTCAAAATGCAGCTGTTGTGTTGTGAATCTTATCAAGGCATTTCAAATCTGGGTTTGTAGCACTGATGCAGCACAGCTGGGGTTCAGTTCAGCTGCTTGTAGATGGTCTGTCTGGGGTGCAGGTGGTGGCCAAGTTGTCAGCACTGGTTTTAACTGGGACTGCAGAATGCCCAGCCAAGTTTGATTTTTTTGGGGGATGGGTGGATAAAAGATAAAAGTATTACAGAATATCTTGTATATGTATAAAATACATGTATTTTATATATATATATATCTGTATGCTGATAATTTAGGTGATCATCATCAATGCTTCCTTCTTGATTATGCCCTCTTTTGGAGGAATGTTTGATGTCAGCAGCCTAACAGCGACCATGTTCTAGTTCTCTAAGCTTTTTTCCCCTTGGTGATATGTTTCTGCTCTAGAATGGAAGTTTTATTTTGTCTGGAAGAATATGAGGATAAATGTTGTTCAGAAACCACAGAAACTCATGGGTAGACAGAGGCATGTTTCTCAAACGGTCACAGTTGGCTTTAATTTTCATAGAATAGAGGGAATAGAGGAGAGCACACTGAGTTGCCCAGGACTGTTTGTTAGACCAGTGGCAGTCACAAAATCAGCTCTCGACTGTTTCATCTCAGCCCAAAGCAGTAACTCCTAGATTGCCTTGCCTTGTCAAAGAAACCTTTGCTAATTATCTCAGAGCTCTTGACAGACTTCAAGGACTTGACAAAAAGGATTTGTTGACTCTTTCCTAGAAGTGGTTTCCATGGCTTTCAGTGGGTATGTTTCTTTTCCTGACGGATCATGAAAGCTGCTACTGAGATAGTATTCTGCAGGCACCAATGTGTATTCTTTTAAGTTCTGTTTCTGATGCTGGTAACAGAATAATCATCTCTGTTATAACCATCCTCTGAAAAACTATCTGGTTCCCATGGCACTCTTGTCAATGGAATTCTACATTTGCCTGTTGCAAGGGAAGCAAAACATACATGCAGGAGTTACAGACCTAAAAAATGTTAAATACCTCAATCATTTCAGATCATTTAAGATAGAAGGTTGTGTGCTGGGGGGGACACTGCAGTAGTTTAATACCATCCTTTCCTGTAGGATCTGCACTGGCATAGGGACTTCTGTGATATTTAACTGTGACAGGGCACTGTCTTACCATGCAATGGATGTGTGGGCGTCTTCATTATGGAAACTCACTCACTTGTTTATGTTCGCTTTTGGCTTTATTGAAAGGCTTCTGCTGTCATGGAGTTTGTTGAAAGACTGAAATGAGTAAATGGGGAGAATAATGAGTATAGTTCAGTTTTTGCAATGTAAAATTTCTCCAGGGATTCAGCTGAATGCCCTTTACTCCAACAAAATATGATGAGTCAGTCCTTGCTTTTTACATCAATTATTTGTTTGATGCACACTGAGCTTTTGAGAGACTGCCTTTGATGTTCAGTGGTAGCTGTGTCTGGTGTGACCCTTGATGCTTCTTCATGGGTGGAAAAAATTGGATTGTTAAAAGATGGACAAAATCCCATTCAAAGTCATTATGCTTCTATTGAATTTTATGTTGTACTTCTGCATGTGGTCATTTGTCTTATAAAATCAACCACACAAGAAAGCTCAACATGTTTGCATTTCTTTCTTCCTTCTGTGAACTCTTGACTCTTCCACCTTGCTTTAGTCTCTTCTTTACAAGAAGCAGCAGCTTGATGGGGCTTCATCAAATGACATTAATAAACTGTCTTGAAAGGTTTGGGGACATCACAGATTTTAAGAATTGATTTTTGTATTACTGAAGTAAATTTGCATTTTGTATTGACCTCAGTAGACCAATATTCCTAGCTGAAGACAGCAACATTCACAACACTGCATAAAGAGGAAATAGAAACTAGTTTCCATCCATCTGCCTTGCCATTAGATTAATATTTTTAAATGAAGCCATAAATTAAACATTTACCACTATTAAAGTTTTCTGGGTAATAAATCTGTGTCAAAGCATGTTGAACAATGCTGACACTGGTGCTGTGTGTTGTACAAAGACAGCATTACAAATAGTTGCAATTTCAGCTATGTAATGAGGTAGCCACAAGCAGTAAAAACCCTCCCTCATCTCCCCCAAAAACTCATTCTGTTTCCATATCTCCTTGTAAAAATTATTTTCCCATAATAAAGACCAAACTGCCAACTTTCAAAGCCCAGGGTGAGTATAATTGCAAAAGATACCTAGTTTTAGTAAATGTACCTGTAATTGCCTCCCATCCTTTCAGACAGTAGTGGGGGAAATAAAATTAGCTGCAAATAACACATCCAGAGAATCTGAATTGAAAACAAAAAGATAATAAGCAGTTTCATGGCATTTAATTTATATCATGGATCTGCAAGCAGAAGAGCACAAACCAGACAGTGGACAACAGGGTATGTATCCCCTGTTATATTTAGAGGGTGACAGCCCTATCTTGCAGCACTCATGAGTTGTATTTTGGAAAGTTGAAAATAAAGAATAAACATCATAGCTTCAGATCTGGGCATCTTTAGGAGCTCTGACAGTACCTGATTGAGTCTGTCAGGAACAAGACATTGGATGAACAGCTGTCAAGTTCACTTAAAACCTCCCTTCAGTTTCTTTGAGCTGGGGTTCAGTTGAGTTTACTGTTATTTGCAAGCTTGTATGTGTAGTGCCCATCACTGCAAAGTTTGGCTTACAGCTGAGTTTAGGTCAAGATTTCTTTTTCAGTGGCCAATTTGTTATCCTCAGTTTTTAAATGATATATTTCTTTAAAGTGTACCTTTTATCTTTACAGATTATTTTCTTCTTCTTATGTTGCGTTGGAGTTACGGTGATGCAATAAAATTATTTTGATGCCACAGCCACATCAGTCACAAGTACTGATGTGGAAACTGACTGGCTCCACTGCTCAGGTAGTACTTTAATGAGTTAGTAGTCTGCAGAGAACCCTTACACATTGAATTTGGGTATTTGTTTGGATGGAACTTCACCAGGGAGAACTCAGGTACTGTCAGGAAGTTGTATTCAACTGGGACTGAAAGGAGACCTGCTGCACTGGCATGTCTGGTAGATTGTATGACAGTTCCTAGGTGCCATTTCCTACAAATTTCAAGACTTCAGACACAGATACATTGGCTAAATTGCAGCCAGAAACCCTTCAGCCCTAGCAGTAACACTTCTAGAGCGTTAATTCAAATTTGTTTTTTTCAGGCTTCTCTCTTCAGCAATTGTTCAGTTGTGTGAAAGTCTCCTGAAAACAAAAGCTCCAGGGAATATGAGTTCCTCTGTCAGAGGAATGATTTGTTAATCTGATTTTTGTAAATGCTCCTGTCCCAGAGAGAGGCTGTCATAGTGTCCTGTGGTGCTGCAGCAACCAGTGGTACCTGGGCTGGCCCTTGTGTCCACCTGTGCAGGCTGAAGTACAGAGAGGGGCAGGGGAAGTAGCCTCAGTATTGCATGGCTGAGGTGCCCAAAAGGGCTAATGTCTTCATACAGAGAGGTTCACATCCAAGGTAAAGCTCTCTGCTCCTGTATCCTCAGAATTTTGGGATATTTTTTGTCAATTTCAAGGTTGATACTTGAAAAATAAATAAAAAAAGAATAATCAGCTCGGGGTAGTGGTCCTGTTGCTGAGCAAGCTGAGGGGACGGATATCCAGGGGGTGATAGAACAACCAGTGTACCTATTAGGAAATAGGTAAGACCCCCAAAGAAACACTGATTTCCTTGATTGTCTGGAATTGTTTTTATCTTCCTTTGTGAGATACAGTTAGAGTACAAGTTGTTTTATAAAGTAACAGAGTGCATGTGGTCTACACAGGTGACATTTTTATCTTGGGAAACAGCAGTAGAAATACATGAGTGGTGACATGAAGCAGTTTTAAACACAATGAGAAAATGTTCAGGTTCAGCTCTGAACAAAGAGCTGAAACAAACATCCTACCACCCCCACAAAACAAGGTAAATGAAAGATGGACACTTTTGAAACTGAGAAAAAATGTAGAGGAAGGAGAAGCCACCTCTAAAATACCATTCCAAGAGACAAAGAAGGGGCTCATTGCAGCTGTGAACTGTCAAGACAAATTTGGCTAAAGTACCTGCTTTGTGCATGTAGTCTTAAGGTGAATACGAGACCCAAAAGAAAGGATTTGAAAATCTGAAGGATTTAAAGACATCCCTGCTACTTTTCCTCAAATGGCTCCGTTAGTTTAGGTACCTTTACTTGGGTGCAGAGAGTATCTGCAGTGAGGATATACCTGAATTTGATACCCTCCCACACATACATAGCTGGTTCTGGGACAGAATTCTCTCTATGCATAATAAATATCTCCATAGACATTTTAAGGTTTTCCATCCTCAGTTTGGGAGCCAGGAGTGGGATAAGAGCTCTACCAGATGACTGAAAGTAGTGAGGAGAAAAAAATGACAAAAAACACTGAAAAGGCAACAAATGCCTCCAGAGCAATGCCCTGGTATGTAGGGAGGTCCACAGGTAGAAATAAGTGCAGGGCTTAGTACCTGAAGGCTTTTACTGAAAGCAAGTCTCTCTAAAGAACGTTTTCCTACTGCTCTTTCTGAAGAGCTCCTACTGTGTTTGTAATAATCATAGAGGGGTGAAAAGGTTATACACACTCTCTTATGCAACTGATTTTGCATTCACTGGACTAGGTTTGAGTGCATGAAAAAGTGTGTGTGTGTTTACATTTATACTTGAAGCTTACCTAGGACATAACCTTTACAGAAAACAAAACATCCCTAAAATGACATTTGTTTCCTCACATTAATTGGAGAGAAAGTTGTGTGTAACACGATGCCAGATGCTCGCTACCAACACAAATCACTCCAGAAATGAAAAATGCAGCCATAATTATCTAAGGAAATAATGAAGCTGGAAGTTTGGGGGAGTAATTTGTCAGGTAAATGAATCTCACCATGAACTGTATGAGCATGGGCTGACACCTTATTTGTCAGAAAGCTGTTACCTATTGAGGAGGACAACTGCTTCATTGCTGCTTTGCTTTGCTTCTCTTCCTGGCTTTCCCTTATGCTCTTCCTTACCCAAAACACCCATCTTGAAGCAGACAGCAAAACTGAATATCCAAAGTGACAGGTGTGAAAAACTCTGGATGCCATTGAAATAAACACTGATGGAGAAGGAAACTCAGACCCTTCTTACTTTACAAAGACTCTGCTTGTAATTGTTGAAGAGGACAACACAGCCAAAGCATCCTGCTTCTATTTTCTTATTCTTGCTGAAATATTATGCATTAGTAGATTTTTAAAAATCTAAAAGTTTAAAAAGCTACTAAAACCTAGTTGTTTACAGCTTTATTTCAAGTTCAGTGTAGAGTTGACCATTTGACAGGGGAATTCTTCATCTGTAGCCTGCAAGTCAGATACAGAATCACTTCAAATTAAATCAAAGAATATTTTTAAAATTAGTTAAAAAAAAATCAGTCCAAATAAATTGTTGTGTTTTGCCCAAAATAAAATTTTTTCATCTAAGGTAATTCCACACTTCTGTTTGTTGTTTTAAACAGTATCCCCTCCCTGCCCACACAAACACACACACTTTTTAAGATGCTAAGCAGTCAAAAGGAAACAAGACCATGTAATGAAACCATGTGGGACTTGTCAGTCTAGAAATTTGAACTTGTTGGCCTGTTTTAGCCGGGTTTGGGGTAGAAGCAGAAACATCAGAGTTGTTACTTTCCAACATGTCCTCCAGTACAGTAGTGTTCGTAGACCTGGCCCTTTACTTCCGAAGTAAAAGCCAGAACAAATGTATTGTTTAAAAGGATAATATTTGCCTTTTATAAAAAATGGACAATCAATCCAGGGCTGAGGCTACAGTAACATAATGCACTTCCTCTAAGTAGAGCACCGAATACAATTAATCAAAATCTTTATCTCAGATGAATCCAATTACATTGGCTTAAAAATGTAAACTGTTCATTTGTGTCAACCTCCTGGTTTCCAGGAATTCAGGCTCTGGGAATAGCAACAACATGTCAGTTAAGCTGCTCAGGAACAGACATATTTGAGTTTTAAGTGACTTCCTGACATTTGCCTCTTATGTAAGTTATTATGTAAATAGAAAAAGGTTATTTTAATGTACTCATGAAGTACACTGTGCATGTCCCTGTGTGTGAGCCACATTCTCTGGCCCAGCTTCCCTGAATGCTGGTTTTGGCACTTGTTGTGGAAGGGTGCTGCTGCTCCTAACACCTTGCTGGGCTTTTCACACTGGTACGCTGTAGCTTCTTAGTGTATAATTGCAACTTAGTGTTGTATCCCAATCAGTTCCTTTCAGCCAAAGCAAAGGTTGCCCATGTTGGTTTCCTAATTGTGGATGCTGCTGCTGCTCTTCTTGTAAACAGCAGTTGCATTTTCCCCTGATTTCCCTAATAATAGAACAAGTGTGTTTATGGACACGCTTTTGCAAGGAGAAAATGTAGATCTGAAATAAAAATGGATCTTTAGATCTGTGGGTCCAAATATTTTTTAATTAAAAAGGATAAATACACCATTTCTCACTTTGACCAAACCTCAGAAGTCAATGGAGCAAGTCTTAAGGAACAGATGTGAGCAAGCAGGACAGAAATGGTGTGTGCAGAAGCAGCAGTGCTTTTGGAGATTGCAAAGAACAGATGATTTTTGCAGAACAGGAAAATGTAATTTTGGGATATAAGAGTATAATGGAAGGTATTTTGTGTTATATTGTACTCATTTCTGGAAACAAGGTTTCCAGTTTCTCTTTTTTACTACCATAGGCTTTTTTGTTAAGATCAAGGGGCAGTACTAAACAATAACTAGAGCAAAGCGGTGCGTACAGTTGTATTTGTAGGGTGTTATTACCTGTTAAATATAATATCCATCTCCGTTACTGATGTCATGACACATAACATTAGGTGCAACTTCTTTTGATGGTGCATACAGTCATCACTGAGGAAAATAATGAGTCAAGGAAGAATCATAATTGGAAGAAGAGAACAAAAGTTTTCAGAATGATTTTGGTAATTAGCTCTAGTTAGAATGAGGATGGGAAGAGGACAGAATCCACTTCAGAAAAAAAAAAAAAAAAAAAGGATAAAGCTGTTGCAAAAGAAAAAAAGTTGGGATGAACTCACCTGGGATCCAAATATTTTGAAACTTAAAAGGATTTCTTTTCTTTTGAGGTTCACTCAAAACAGTCTCTGGTGCATTTTAAAACCACGTTGCTAATTGTTTCTCCCACAATGCCTGACTGTCAGACTTTTAAATGCTCTTTCCAATTACTGCCACAAACTCCTTTGTATTGTATCAGTACAGTGAAGCAGTTCTGCTGCACCTTGCTCTGATGTAGCAAATGATGTTTCCTGCCTTTTCTCCTGCCCTGTGTCCTCCAGCAGCCACTGAAGCTGTGTTTCAGAGAACCTGCTGTCAGGCCAGTGAGACTCAGTTCTGCAGAGGCTCTGGGATGTTGCCAGTGAGGCCAATAGCTGGGATCACTCAGGAATAAGGGGGGAAAGGATTGGCCCATCTTTATGTAGTCTCCATCTGCTCTCCCCTCATGTGGAGGCATGAGTCTTTCAGGCACAATGTTGGTCTGACTGTAATCCAGCACAGCTGCTGTCCTTGCACTGGCTTTCTTTGAAGTGAAACTTTCCTGTTAAAATGTTTTGGGAAATGGCTGGTGTGGCATTCATGGGGGAGTGCCCCATGATGAGGTGAGTTAGTGCTGCAGGGAGCAATGAGGGAGCAAGAGCCCACCAGGGCAAGCACAGACAAAAGGCATAAACCCCAATCCCTGTTTCATATCTTTCTTAATTTGGTATTTTGACAATGTGATGAAGACCTCTACATTGAAGAAAGAAATTAATGATGGTATAGTAAAATAATTAAGCCTCATTTCTTTCTGTATTCCCAGGAGCAGATCGTGAAACTAGTGGTCAGCAGGGAAATCTAATCATTGCTAAGTTCAAATATTATTGAGTCTAATAAGTTCTTTATCCTCTGATGTGTTCAGGGAAGCCTAGGAATAAGTGTTCATGGAGAATAGTGATTAGATTTTTATTCAGCTTACGATTTACTTTTCTGTTGGTTAAGGAGGGCAAGAGCAGCTGTCAGTTCAAACTTCCTATCTGATTTTAGCTTCAGTTTGTTGCAAAGGCATCTGACACTTAGCTCTGAGTATTTTTTTTTTTTTAGTGTATACTGCAAGAAATGATTCAATTACAGGATTGAGTGGGATAACAGGGCACTTTGGAGTGTGGGTTTGGATGTTAGAATCACTTTTGAGTTGTTGTATAAAAGCAATTAGAGTCTCTTTTGTGCTGACCAAGAAGGGTGTGAGGGAAAAATGACCATTTTGAGCCTAAAAATGCATGTGAACACAAAAAATATGAAATGCCCAAGATGCTAGAGTATGCTCTAAATAGTTCTAAAAATATCAGAAGCTGGTTCCTTGAACATATAGACCCTCCTCCCTCACATTATATTAGCAAGTACTATTTTTAGCCGATAAAAATATAATCCAGTCAAACAATGTGCAAGATGTTATGCAAGGAATATCTGTTGTTGCCTAGTACGTGCTAACATCTGTTTATCACATATGGGAAGTTTTGCAGCAGTCTATATCGAAACGCTTTTGGTAACTGAACATATTTTGTTTCTCCTGACTCATTATTTATTTTAAGAACTCCTGTTTGGTATAGCAGCTCTTTCTTTCTCAAAAGCTTATTCACTTCTTATAATTAATATTTGTCTATGTTTTGCTTTCATTTTTGAGTTGCTCTCGTTCCTACAAAAGTTGAACTGTGCTGTGCTGCAGAATGGCAGCTTCAGGTGAGGAGCAGGCCATGGGGAAAGAGTTGAACGTTGGATGGTGTGGATGGCTAATGGCATGGGGCCATTCCAAGAAGGGGATTGGAGGCCGACCATGCCATGCAGGGAATGTAAAAGCAGTGAGCTTTGTTTACTCTGTGTCACCTGTCTCAGTGCCATCCTTGGCTGTGCTGGCAACAGCAACATTATAAAACTTGTTCAGTGCTGTTGCACTTTGCACAAAAGAAATTCTCACCCCTAAGCAGGTCTTACATTTCGAGCAGTGCAGTAGCAGGAGGATCATAGCAGAGAGCGGGTCCCATTCACAGCCTGGCTGTGGTTTTTGTTAGACATTTGTCTATGTTAAGAGTAAACAGAAAAAAAAGCCTGATAAGCCTGGTGGGAAATAGGAGGGGAGTTCTGCCAGGCCCCTGGCCCGTGACACTCGGCTCAGGAAGCCACACCACATTTGCTGTGTCTCAGGCCACCTGCCGAGGTGTGTTTGCTGCCTGCCACGGGCTGCCCTGGGGCCACACCCGGGCTCCTCTCAGCCTGGACAGCTGTGCCAGGGTGCTGAAGGCATCCTGGGGACACAGGGGTGAAGCCCCAACAGGGACCCTGCTCATGCCACCAGTGCTCTGCTGCCCACAAGGGTGGCTCATGCTTACAGGGCAGCGTTTCCTCTTTTCCCTTGTTCCAGCATCTTTGTGCTCCTGTGTGGCACAGGAAGCCCGTGAGACCGCAGCCGTCGTTTCCCATGCACTCGTCCAGCTGAATGCTCAGGTTTGTCATGTCTAGATGCTCGTACAAGATCTCCTTCTGTATGTTTTCATTCAGGAACAAACTCAGTAACAAACTCGATGACTCCATTGGATGTCTGATTCTTTCATTTAAAGAAAAATGGCAAACTGTGTTTTTCTTTGGAAAGCCAACTTATATTCCCCGTTGCCTCTGCGTTATAGCATGGAGCTTCATCTTAGGTACAGATGATTCCCTTGTAATCTCTGATCATTTTGCATAATCATTAGAAAACTGAAGCTGACCTTGAAGTGGTGACTGCTGTATTTATAAATGGAAAAAAAATGATTTTGTAAAAGATTTGAAAGTATTTTTTGTGGTGCTAATCTTAAAAAAGCCCCAAAAATTACCCTACTAATACACCATAAAAATGCAAATAATGTTCTTTAAAGCCTTGCTAAAGGAATAAATTAATTTTTGATGTTAAAAAACATATCTGGAACAAAATATATTAAACATACCAGGTAAAAGGTTGGTGCTCTATAATGAAAAGCCAGTTGATGCTTTATTACCTGGTTTGTTTATTATTTATATTTTAATTATGTTGCTCCCTAATAGACTATTCCTTTTGTAAGACCAATTTAATACATAAACAATCGTATCTCAAACCTTTAGCTGAGTAATTATATACATTTTAATTCTAGCTCTGGGGAAGTTTTAGGACTGCTCTTTGGCAAAGACTTTCTCTGCTAATTGCTGACTGGAAATGTTATTATGTCAGCCCCAAAACAATAGAAAGCTAAAGAAAAAAAAGAAATTCCAGCTCTTTTGAAAAAGAATTTTTTAATTGAGGTGAGCTTATATCAATTCTGTGTAATATAAATGGTAATAACTTTTGTGTGAGTGGGAAGATACTGCAAAGGGTGAATAAGAGAGTTGTAGTTTTGTAAAACTTGAGCTGAGGAATGAACTTCAGGAGCACATTGGTAGCAGAGGTGCACACTAGAGTGCTAGTATTTAGCATCATTTTTAGTATTCTGCTTTTAGCAAATACTCACGGGGCTCTAAAGGCTTCCCCACACAGTGTGGGACCAAACTTTGAAATTTCTGCCCAGTGCTTGCTTTGTTATACTCACAGGATACATAGTTTACCTTTTAGACTTCACTGGAAGTATTTCAAATCTTGTTTATCAAAAGCTTGTGGCTTGATTTGTTTAAGATCCTTCTCTTTATTGGAGTGATAGACTTTGGTAGAATTTTTAGTAGAATACTCTTTTAATTCAAATATTTGTCCCCCAACTTGTCAGCTAAGCTTCAGTTTTGGTAAGGATTGTGCCATCTAGCTTGTATTGCCCACCCTATGGAAAGCATCATTTAGAAAAGCTGAAAGTTAAAATGCATCTGCCTCAGTGTTAAGAATATGGAGGTGAAGGCTCACTGCCCTTCTCTGCATCTCCGCATTCTTTTCTTTCATAAATTCATCTGTGAGCTTGCTACCCTTGTCTGAAGACTTACTGCAGCACCTAATTTAGCTGTCTATAACCACTGCCTTTGAAGGCTGCACTGATCAGTTTTATACCAGAGGATGTTCTTAGCACCTCTGACAGAGTATTTTGCTTTGGGAAAACATCAGAACATCAGCCCAGGGAAAACAGGTATCCCACCTTATAGAATAGTTTGAACATGCTGATATTTGTTAGAGCTTTTTTCGTGGCAGCAGGTGATGTTTTTCACCACTGCTTTAGTTGATGCCATAGGTGGAAGATGGAAGCTGTGGAACAAATGTCCAGTGCAGGTCTGCCTTTGGGGGAGATGAGATGGCTGCTGCAGGAGCCCTTCATGGGGCAGCACAGTGAAGGGCACAGTTCCTGCCTGGTCCATAGTGCATAGGGCTGACTGAAGTGTGGGAGGGAGTGCACACAAGAGAAAGGAAGAAGAGAAGTGACCATAGAATATCCTGAGCTGGAAGGGACCCACAAGGATCATCGAGACCAACTCCTGACCCTACACAGGAGCAGCCCCAATGATCACCCCATGTACCTGAGTGTATTGTCAAACACTTCTGTCAGGCTGGAGCTGTGACCACTGCCCTGGAGAGCCTGTTCCAGTGCCTGACCATCCTCTGGGTGAAGAACCTTTTCCTGGTATCCAGCCTCAGCCTCCCCTGGCACAGCTTCAGGCCATTCCCTCAGCTCCTGTCACTGTCACCCCAGAGCAGAGATCAGTGCCTGCCCCTCCTCTTCCCCTCACGAGGAAGCTGTGACTGCAGTGAGGTGTCCCCTCAGGCTCCTCCAGGCTGAACAGACCAAGGGACCTCAGCCTCTCCTCATAGAGTCTTCCCTTTAGATATTTGACCAATTTTGTTGCCCTCCTTTGGACACCCTCTAAAAGGTTTAAGTCTCATTTATATTGTGGTGCCCCAAACTGCTCCCAGTACTCAAGGTGAGGCTGCTCCAGTGCAGAGCAGAGCAGGACAGTCCCCTCCCTTGCCCAGTTGGCAGTGCTGGGCTTTATGCACCCAGGACAGGGTTGGCCTTCCAGGCTGCTGGAGCATGCTGAGATATGATTCTCATCAGCAAGGTTTGTGAGGGAAGGGGTGGCACAAGAAAGGTGTGTACACATGTAAAACCCCTTGAAGGGAGAGTTCAGTATCATTAGATATGATTAAGGAGGGAGAACCTCAAGCTCACATAGGATCCTGTACAATTGAGAGGAAGGGGCACAGCAGGTCCTGCTGAGGGATGTTTAAAGAAATTTGAGGGAGGGCTGGCTGATAGCAGTGGCAGGTGAAGGATCAGTGCAGAATCAGTGATTAGAGGGAGAATGAGAAATAGAGATGACATAAGAGCCTGAACATTCTCTCTACAGGATGTTGGAGGGGCATCCTTGTCAGGGAAAGGGCAGGAAGATGTTGCAGGGGACAGTGGTGTGGGATCTCTGATGTGTGACAGATCTGGTCTGTGATGCAGCATGTGGCTTCCTGTTTCTTTGTTGTGTTTCCCCTGTTATCTTGTTTCATGCCTCCCTCCATATTTTCCAATAATTGCTCGGTCCTGCAGGGTTCACCGTGAGCATTTGGCTGCTGGTGGCTCACTTGCCTCTGTCCCTAGAAGATCCCTTGCTCTTGTGCCTTTTTGTGAATTGTGCACAGGTGTCACAGGGCAGCACAGCAGAGACTGGCTCGGAAGGTCGGTGTTAAACAGTGTCTCTGAGAAAACCATAGGTGGGTGAGGTAGCTGCACTTTTTTCCCCTTTCTGTTTGGCCTCAGACAGTTGCTATCTAATTACTGAGCACCCTGTGCTCTGAACCGTGCAACTGGCCTTTTCAGTGAGCTTGTAATTCAGTCACTGAATCATACTGACCCTCCTTTTTATCTTCTTTCTGATGTATTTATAAACTTGCTACCTGTGCCTGAGACAGAAAAAGTTATTCCATAATCTGGACTTCAAAGATGGGGAGAAAATTCAATTCTCAACGATTTTCTTGTGTTCTCTGCAAAAGTAAAGCTCATCTACAACTCTGCTTTGTTCTGCTGCATCACAGTAGTATTGCATGTGAACTGAGAGCCAAACCTGTTTAACAGTCTGATTTAAAACAGAGATGAACTTTCAAATTTGCTATTTATGTGAAGACATGAGAAAATATCTAATGCAGGGAGTGTCCCAGCAGAGCAGCACCTGTCAGCATGTAGCTTGCAGGTGTAGGTGCCAGCTCCCCGTGTCATGCACTGCATGGTGTGAGCTCAGCGCTGTGGGTGCTAAACCCAGGAGCACCAGATAAAATGCTTGGTTTCAGAACACTGCTTTCAGTCTAAATATGTGGCATCTCACCATTGTGGGTTCTGCATAGAAGTGGTTTTCCCCTGTGTGTTAAACCTTGGGGTTGTTTGTTCCCAACTGCCCTTTTCTGGCTCCTTGCCAGCCACTGATGAGCTTCACGGGCCATTGGAAAGTTTGTGCACTTGGAAGTCTTCTCCACCCACTTAGAAGAACAAATGTATCTAAGTCTGTATGATAAAAACACCCAGTATTTTCAGCCCTGCACTCTGGCTTTTTAGTAGCAGAGAAACATGTTAAGACATAGACTTGGAAGTTTTCTGGTCAACTGTGGAACACTGCATAAGTATTCCTTCTGTTTCAGAAGATCTCACAAAATATCCTTAGGGCGAGGGGGGAATCCTCTAAAACTAGAAGACAGCTTCTATTAACAGATATTTTGTAAATAAAAAATTGTATCTTTGGAAAAATGTTAACAGATGTGTAAAAAATAGCTGTGAGTCCAAAATACTCCCCTGATTCATTAATTTATGATTATTATTTTCCTTCTAACAGTAGTTTTCTCCATCATTTGTATTTTCTTCTCCAGTCCCACTATTAGCCTGTGATTAAATTGATTGTACTTTTCTTTCTTGAGCTCTGACAAAAAAAAATTATCTCAGCAAAGTGTTCAGCAGTGCAAATTTGGGCACTTCATTATTTTGTCTGTAGCAGTTGATCAGAAGATACTCTTTGCTTTTTTTTTTTTTT
>VXAC01006352.1:155322-209533 GCA_013399225.1 Rhipidura dahli
TTTGGAAGAAAAATGAAGAACTTCAAATGTTTAAAAGTGCGTGTACTCAAACATGAAATGCATAACAACATTGTACTAATGACATCTGCTGTGGGTTGGACCCTTCAGGAGAAAAATGATAGAAAGTCACTTCCAAGCCCACATCAGATGATGCTCTCTACCCTTTTGACAGCATCCATCCTTTCTCCTATAGGCATCTGCTACTCCCACCTGCAGTTTTTCCTCTTGGGGCACAGGCCCAGCAGTGTGTTCTGGCCTGGGAGATGCACAGTGCTGTGTGTTTCTAGTTCAGGAAAACCTTGGTTTTCTTTGGCTGTCTTGAGCATCCCTATGTGGCATCTTTCTCTGTATAAAGGCATCCTCTAAAGATGGTGCTCAGCAGTGATCCTTCTCCCTTTCTGATTTTCATGGAGCCTCATGCATCTCCTGGAGACCTGACAGCTTTCTGTGATACATTTTCAGACCTTTTGGGATAAATGTGTACCTCAGTCCACACTGCCAGCACTGCTTTTTGTCATGGGCTCCATGGAGGGTGTCTGTCATGGGATGCAAGGAAAGGGTTTGTTGGTGTCAGCTGTAAACTGTGAGGATTGTAAGGGTGCTTTTTGTACCTTGTGATGAAAATTCGAGAATCTCTCTAGGACAGGGAGTCAGAATATCCCCCACTGGCATTAAGGCCTAAGGGCACAAATTAGTTTGACTTTTTTGTGAGCAGAGAGGTGTGATGATGGTATCTACTTGCCCTTCTCATTTCTGGACATAAAGTCAAGAGCGAAGATGGTACCAACTTTTTTCAGTGCATTTCTGGGCTGCTGATGGCTTTAAAGTGCTGGCACGACTGGCAGGGGGAGCTGCAGGCAGCACAGGGACACAGGTTGGGTTGGGGAGTTGCTGCAGTGGCTGCTGCTTGTGCTTGGGGTTTGCAGGCTGGAAAAAGGTGCTTGCCAGCAAACTGAACTCTATCCATATAAAGCAACATCTAGGTCTTCATGGCCCTCTCTGGCTTTTCAATTTTTCATTTTCTTCATTCTTGTATCTCCTTTGACAGTTTTTTATGGCAGAATTGCAGCGTTTTCTGTCTCAGGCTCTGTCCTTTTCCTGTGGAATATATTGATCCCAGTAACAACATCTGGAGGCAGCTGTTTGGTAGTCAGGTGCAATGGCAATACCCAGAGAGCAGAGGGAACAGTGGGACCTGGCTCACATGAGGACATGACAGAGGCTGTTCTAGAGCATGCCAGAGAGGATGAGCTGCTCACCAGTTGCTGGAGGAATTACCTAAGAGCACGTGAGGTGCTGGGCTCTGAACACATCCACACGAGTATGGGGTTGTGTGAAGAGGTTTGTGAGCATAGGGGAGTCCATAATAATCCTTCCTGAGGGTGTCACCAGTTCCCTCCCTGGGTCCCTGAGAGGGTGTAGCAAAAGGAATGAAGTGTTTTGGCATTATATTGAAAACTGAGGGATGCTGGATATGACCTGCTCTCCCTACAGTAATTTTGCTGACAGAGATCCATCAAAACTTTTCCTTATAAAATATTCTGTAAAATATAATGGAAATAAGTAGGATGCCTTGAAGGCATAAAATAGCTTTTTATTTCCAAGGTTTATACTATGAATCACCCCCTTGATTTGCATTCCAATAATCTGATTTATACCCATTTGTTGTTTACTCCTGTTTATGTATAATCTGTTGCCTGATCCTGGTTGTCTTCTTTTAGGGCTGAGAGAGGATAATAAAGTTGGGATACAAAACAACAGAAAAGCTTAATTCTTCAAAGTCACCATTTTTCATGCATTGCAGTGGATATAATAGATTAAAATAATGCAATAAATTATGGCAGCAAAAACATTTGTATTTTTTCACTTTTCATTTAACAATTAAAAATTGCAACATTATTAGTTTATTTAATAGTTTCCATTAAAATAGAGATTTTCCCCATTAAGCAGTACTGGACTCTTTAGAAAGGAACCACTAATAATACTCTTTAAGTGATCAATTAATAATCTTCACACTCCAAGACTTTTAAAATCACAGTTCCTCGCCGTTCTGGGTGGTGTGTAGCTAGATAGATAAAGTTTATATAATTACTATGAAATGCCATTAACTGGAGCTGAATAAGTGAAATAAAAGGTTTGGTTTTCGAGTAATTGTTTTAGCTTATAGAAGATGAAATTTTAAAACAAACTTTGTGTAAGGAGATTTAAAAAAATAATATATTCAACAAAACATATCCTTCAGTCTCAAACAGGATTTTCAAATGGGATTTTAAGCATTTTTTTCATTTTTTTTTTAATGCAGTCACACCTGGTACAAGGTGCTGAGGACCATTTGCTTAGCAAATTACAGTGTCCTGACTTTGTCTTCTGAAATAACAATCAAAT
Source organism: Rhipidura dahli (assembly GCA_013399225.1). NCBI lineage: Eukaryota > Metazoa > Chordata > Aves > Passeriformes > Rhipiduridae > Rhipidura > Rhipidura dahli. Next base: position 157,708 of record VXAC01006352.1, read on the forward strand.
TTTAATCTTTTTAATGCAGTGCATTTTCCACGTAGGCTCACAATTTTGTTGGAAATTCTTAGTCCTGGGAATTGTAGACCCGGTTGTGTACATACCAAATATTTTCTGATGCCATCTTTCTGCCTATAGAGTTTCTCCTTTTTTTTTTTTTTTTTTTTAAAAAAAACCAAACTGATTAAGCAAATCTTTGGCAGAACATTGGAAGAGTGGTCTGCATACACAGGAATGTCTGACTTCTTGCACAATGCTACTGTCAGGGTGTGGGTTTTTTAATGTTTTTTGTGTTTTCAAGGGTTTTTTTTAAGGATAAAACAGCTGAGAAAGGATTGTGGCAGGATGTAGGGAGGAGCTAAACCATGTAAGCAGTAATTTAATAGGATTACTGGGCGTAAGAGGAACCCACAGACTTGTTCAGGGTCCTGACTGGGCCTTTGAGAGCCTTTTTTCTTTGTGGTCACTTTGGTTCTTGCAGCAGAAGGCTCTCCCTTGCCTGTGACATCAGACCTGTGGGACAGGTGGTGGGTGCAGCCTTTGAGAAACTTCCCACAGATGAGCTGAGGCCTTTTGTGTCTCCTTGTGGCTGAGGCCCTTTAGGATGGGAAAGGATCTTTCCTCAGTGATAGGTTCAGCAGAAAGCCTGGGTGATGAACTGCTCATCACCTTGAATTATCTCCCCACTCTGGGAAGAGGCTGTGCTTTACCATTGTGGAGGAGCACTGAGAGGGAAGTAAAAGGAGAAGGAGGAGAGGCAAAAGTGAGAGGAGACATTTTGCATTAGTGTTATCATTGGAACTATAAAATTACTCAAGGTATTGAGGATTCTTTCATTTACAGTGCCTTTACAAATACTAAATTCACTTTAAATGGTGTGAGTATTCCCTCACTGAGCTTTTACATGCTGAGTTTCTGCCCGGAGCAGATTTTTATGGTTGTTATAAGTTCTTAATAAAAAAGCTTCTGCAAGAAATGTCAGAGATTTAACTAGAACATCATGAATAAAGTTGAGGCGGAAAGTGTGTTGGATAGAAAGCCAATGCTACAAAGCTTATGTTGTGTGGAGTAATTCCCCCAATATTCCTACGGTAATAAAACAATTAAAAATCAGTGCCTCATAAAAAAGGGTGGGGGGCTGTGGTCTGCTGGACAACTGGAAGACAGAAGTCTGTTTGTGCTACTGATACTGTGCTCAGCACCCACATGGTTCATAAGGTTTAGCAAGAGCTCTGTCCTGCTTAGAATTCAGTTCACATTCCTCTGCCACATTCTGCAGCCATCGCATCACCTGCAGAGGCAGGAGCCTCGAGTAGTACCAGGATGGAGCAGCCTGGTGACTGAGGTAACATCTGTTCGCTGAAATAATTAAAAGAAAAAGATGCTCACAGCCCACCAGTCATGTCCCCAAGAAGGACTGGCAGGTTTCTGTCCCCTTCTGCAGGAAATCATTGTTTCAAATCAAAAAGATATGAAAGTGTGGGATTTGGTGTGTTCTTGCACTCTTTGGGACAAAGGATAGGTGAACGTGCTCCTTGAGTTCCAGAAGTGTAACAATGATTTTCTGTCCAGGAATGGCATGGGAGGGGGTTTTATTCGGATTCGTTCACATAGTTGGCCATTGCAAACTCCTTCATTATTAACACAGGATGACTATTGTTGGAATTATTAATGCTGTGTCTGATTTGCTGAGTTCCACTTTATTGATTTTGTTTTGATTGGAGTAAGACTGATTGCCACCTTGGAAAACAGAGTTGTCCTTGAATGACACTATTTAACTGTTACATTCCCCTAAACATTCATTAAGCTTCATGCTTTAATTAAACCTAGGTATTACCAGTAAGTGTTGGAGGTGCTAAAATTGAAGCAGAAGTAACTGGACATACCTAAGCGCCCTTTCAATAGAAAATGTCTAAATTGTTGTGGAAGAAAGGAAAGGGAGGGTTTTGAGGGTTGGGAATTTTTTTTTTTTTTGAGTGATCAGCTACAATAAAATATGACTTTTTTACCTGTCTTTGTTCTTGATGGTTCATGAAACACTTTTTACCACTTAAAGGGAAAATCTGCTTTATATATGTATACATGGCTTTTAATTTTGTGTCCTTTTAAAGACCCTGTGAAAGCTAATTAGCTTTTGGGCAAAGGAGAAGTCCAGTTTGGTAGGCTCTTGTTCTAGGGCCAAAAGGTCTAGGCTCTGTTTCTCTTACTTACCTGTTACATGATGCTGGAAATACAATATTTTCTTTCTTGTATTTCCTCTCCTGCCCATTTTGCTGCAGCCTTAGGGGTTTTGTTTAATGGGAACCTTGCTGAGTTTGCTTAAGTTTATTTGTCATTGTTTTCCTCCTTGCTGTTTTACAGGCCACTGCATTTGTTTTGCACGATATCTGTGTTAACTTCTCCCATAGTTTTGGCGTGTCCCACATACCTCTGTCAGTCACTGCAATGCCACTTCTCACTCATCAGTGAAGATCCACTTCTCTTGGCTCTGCCACGCTGCTGTCAACCATCATTCCTCTCCTGTGCAGAAAGAGCTAAAAATACCTTATTTTTGTGCGTGGAACTTTTTAATCTGTAGATCTAGAGTCATTTAACAGTTCCCATCTCTGTCTCTCAGTGTCATTACAGCAATGCAGAGAAGACAGGCTGACTTAGCAGGGTCACACAGCCAAATTAACAGCAGAATAAAATGCTGCAAGCAATCACATGGCTTGACCTGCTTATGAAAATATCTGTGTACAAGCAGGTACCTTAATGTTTTACACAGCTTGTGTTCCCTGTGAAAAGCAAGACTACTTAATAAGAATGCATTTATTTCTGTCGTTGCACGTATATTATGATACTAAAGTATTTTGCTAATATTTTCTGCATGACACATCTGTGCCTACTTAAGAATTTATCCATTCTGCAGCAAAATAGCTGCTGTTGAATCAGCAGTTTCCTAATACGATGTAATAATAAAGAATGTAAGAGATTTTGGCAAAAGAATTTGCTTAGTGTATGCTGTTTTATGATTAGAGGTGGCACTTGGGCTTTCAGGTGAAGTGCTTGAAGAATTTAGATAATAAAATACTGTATTTTGTGCACTTTTGCCTCCTAAAAAGTGACATGTACTTGTTAGGAATAAATAGAGAACTTAAACATCTACAAATTTGCTTTGGTCCAATGAACGCTGGAAAAACAGGGAGATTGTGCCTGTTGCTTTTTGTTACTTATCTTTGCTCACTCAGGTGAGCAGACTCAAACATGGCACTTCTGGCTCTTAATTTACCAGTGGTGCTATCTGTGGAAAGTGTAACAATATCCATAGTGAGACAGCCGCAATCGGAATTTGATAAAGTTTATTTGTGCTTTATCAGGACTTTGGAAGGCTCGGCACACGTGTACTCTTCCTGTGCTCTATCTCACTTAATGAAATTTGAAAACAGCCTAAGCTGAGGTGTTTTCCACGGCTCATTAGCTCCTCAGAGCTTTGTCAGTGAGGCATTGGTTAGATAAATCAACAACATGTAATGTTAAAAAAAATGGAGATTTGGTTTTAATTGTATGACTGCAGTAAGGGATGGGTGCAGCATCAGTGTCATGGCCTCAGAGGCAATCCATGTTCATAGAAGTATCCCTGGGTAATGGCAATTACCATGGGTAAGCTAAAGGACTGTATTTTTTCCATGAATTCAAGCTGTGAAAAACAAAGTGCCAGGTATTATTTTTTAGTAGTAATTGAGACTGAATGATGTCTAAACTACTGTTTAAATCTGATTCTTAAAAGACATCAGCAGGCATAGCTTAGTGTAACTGAAAACAGTTATGGTGGTAATAGGAAAAATCTCATCTAATTTATGACAATTTCTATTGGTAGAAGAATTCTGGTACATATAGAAAAGATTAAGTTAATTAAGGCTATGAGACAGTATTGTCTTGTGTTACCTTCTTGGGCTCTGTTGGATGAGAGTGTTTCTAGTGGGAATGCCCACTTCCCAGAAAGCAAGCATGGCCTTTGAATAGCACAGGCTGTGAAATTTCTGGGTAGAATGGATAGAGTGGTTTTGGGTTTGGATCACATGGACCTGATCAATTCTAATGTTTTGTTTTCAGATTAAATCCCAGTGTAGACTGGGCCTGCTCTCTCATGTTGACACACCCACATTTCTGGGAAATTTAATATCTCTAGTACGTTTGAGTCATTTTGAACACATAATGCAGTCTCTCCACTTTGACCTGGGAGCAAGCCATGGCGTGTTCCTACTGTGCAGTGGAAAGCACTGTAGTTGGTCCCAAGGGACTTTGCAGTTGCACCCTCCAGGTGGGATTATTCTCATGTTGCTGAGCTTCTGTTTCCATCTGCATTAGATTGGAGCTCCCTGCTTTGATGTCCACTGTGCAGCACAGCCTCACCCTGGATTCCCTCTTTGCAAGGCAGGACTCTCAGTATTAAAACATGTTGTTCACTCAGTATTGAAACACTTCAGAAAAACTTCCCTGTGATTTTCATCTATTACAAAAAATCAATTCAGTCAATTTGCCCTAATACAAGAGTTCCTTATTTTAATTGTTTCCTCTAATGCCTGTCCTTCCTGAGCAGTTGCTGGCCAGAGCCACGGGCAGTTTTAACATTACAGAGTGCTCTGTAATGCTGCTCCCCTCAGCCACTGCTGGCTGCTCTGCAGTGTGAGTTCGTCCTTCTGGGGAAACTGGATTAGCCAATACTGCCCAGAGAGCAGCATCAGCCCAATGCTGGTTTTGTCAGGACAGGTTCTTTTCTTGGGGCAGTGGGATTCCACTGTGGGTGCTATGCCTGCCTGGTGCCCAGTGCTGCCCCACCACACACATGCCCAAATCCCAAGCAACCCAACTTGTGACTTCTTTAAAACAACACTGTTTCCTTCATGGTACCATTCAATATCATCTGTAGATATGGCCCCACCTGTACATCTTTTTCTCCACAAGTATTTTTTCAGATGTTTGTTAGTCTTTCATGGATTGCTCTTCCCCTTCTTTTTCCACTGACACTGGTGTCTACAGAGTTGTTTTCTCACATATTCCCAGTCCTGTCTCTGGCTACAATTGTGCAGTTTTTCTTCCCTTCCTGAATCTGTTATCCCAGTGGTGCCACCACCATTGCTGGCAGGCTCAGTCTTGGCCAGCGGTGGGTCTGTGCATTAAACCTGCAATTAAGAACAGATATCCACCTGATCTCAATGCTCCACTGACAGCTTGGCTTATCTGCAGCCAGTCCTGAGAGGAATGTCAAGACCAATTATTTTGATTATGAAACCAGTAGGAAGAGGTTAAGTCAGTAATTTTGAAGTATTAATATTAGCTATAGCAACCAATAATCAAATCAAAATTGCTCTTTGCCTTCCAGTCTTCTAGCTTTTCATTTCAAAGTACTATACTTTTCTAGAATCATGCTTTGAGAGTGAAACTTAGATTAAATTTGATCAATTTGATTGATTTGCAGGAGCAAATCGAGTCCAGCCTCAGTAGGTCTGCACAGCTCTGTGGGTGACACAGAACTCAGGTGCTTCCACCTGATGGAGAAGGAGGAGCCAGAGCAGCAGCCTTTGTCCACATCTTAAAACAAAATAGGTTTAATCTATTTTAAGATGTTGCCTCACATCTGAAATGGTGTCTTTCCTAATCACATAACCGAGATTCCATTTCAAAATCGGGCAAACTTTAATTTTTAAAATAACTTCTATAACATTAGAGTGCCATTGCAGAAATAATGTTTTTCATGAACTGAAAATATTATAATGAAGTAGAATACAAAAACCATCTCTTCCTTTTTAGGTGGATAGTGTGACTTAGATGAGAAACTGTGGGCAAGGGAACCTAAAAATTTTAAACTATCCATTGAAGTTGAAATACTTCATTACAGTATCATCTTCTCATGGGAAATATTTTTAGTGGGGACTGACCAGTTTAACACTTGTATAACCCAACATAATGTTAATATTTTCTTATGTGAGTTAATACTTTTTAGAGTAAATAAAACTTAAGCTTTATTTAAAGATCTCACAATTTCATGCTTTTAAAATGTTTTTAACTGTCTTTTAAAAATACTCTGTCAATCATAAAATGTCAGTTGAAAACATTGCTGTAGAAAAATGTACATTACTTCTCCTAGAAGAGCTAGAAGAATCTGAACTGAGGAAAAAAATTGTATTGTTGGATTAAATTTCATTTATCAGAACTCAAGTCTTACATACACAGTTTGAGTAGTTAGCTAACATTTGGAGAAGGTTTCAAGGATATTGGACAGGCTTGGCTGAACAAGAGTAAATCAAATCACCTTAATCATTGGAATTTGCTAGGGATGGATTGGCTTTCATTTGTAAACCTTGATGTGTATTTCTTGGGGAGAGCTGCAGTAGCTGCCTCTCTCTTGGAGCTCTTGTTGAGCAAGATTGGACATGAACTCTTGTTGAACTAGATTGGACATGCAACTTCACCAGAGTCTGAGGGAAGATACAACTTCTGATCTGCCTCCAAATTCCCCAAAGATGTGTCCACTCCATCACATATGTGTGATGAAACTGATGTCACCTGTGCAGTTAAGGATGTGCTTCCTCTCATTACTGATGGCTTTGAACCTGGCTTGCTTATCATTTTATAATCTTTAGGGAATTGCTGGGTTTGGGTATTAGGGGGATTCTCTTTTTTTTTTTTCCTCTCCCATTACTGTTAAATTAATGATAAATAATTCTGACAAGAATGGAAGAAAATAAGTCTCTTCTTTCATTCCCTATTCTCCTTTCATCTGAAGTAAAGCCAAAGTTTTCCATGCTTTAGTGATTGTGACTAAATGGATTTTCTGCAAACTTGTAAATCAAATTTTACCTATAAGCAGCATAAGTAACCAAGCAAAGAGAGAGACAGCATGAATTCTGTCTGAGGACTATTATAAACTTTAAGACACAGGCTTTTTTCTGATGAAAATCACTTTCCAAGAGTTAGCCTAATGCTTTAACTTTGAGGAGTTCAGTAAAATTAGATAGTTTTGTCTGGGTTTGGGGATTTCATTAATGCTTTCATCTTTAATATAGCCTTTTGCATATTGCTGCTTTTAAACATTTGTTTGTATACTTATGACTTAGAAAAAGAAAAGGAAAAGCTCATTCAGCTTGTTAATAATACAAATTCAGGTGCTCATCATGAGCATTTAACACCACTCAGAGAATGTAAAAAGGCTGGTGTCCTGTGGAGATCGTTCTGAAAAAAAGACAGGGAAGAAAGATTCAGTGATATTGCCAGCTTTGAGTGTATCCCTCTGCCTTCTCCCACACTGAGCTGAAGTGCTTTCCTGGATGTGCTTTGCTGTTGTGCCTCATCCACCCCTGCACTGCCTTGAAAGGGTGGTTGAATGTAGTGCTGCTATTCACAAACAACAATTTACTCAACCTTCCTTTTTATGGCTCTGATTGGGGCAAATACATAATATTTAACATACTACTTACATAAATTCTTGGTGCACAAGGCTAAGCTATAACAAGCCGATGGTTAACAGGACTGTCTGCATAGATCACCAGTGGTTATTAAATAAGTAAATATTTTATATGGGATATGATTTTATACTAATTTAGAGGACATCTCTTTTCCTTGCTAGGCTGGGCTTGTAGAATTATCTATATATTCACTTACACAGACTTCAGACTGTTCAATTTGAAATGCAATTTAGTTTTTTACTCTGAGAGTTTCCACTGCTTTCTGTTTGGTAGATAGAGTGAGAGATAGGGGGCTATAAAATAAAAAGTTAAGACCATTAGGCTGAAAAATAAATTATGGTGGTCCTGCCAGGAAGGGTGAAAAAAACTGTAATGACTGTCAAAGGGAGAATTAAGAAACCTCCCAGTCTTTCCTATCTACTTTTTATAATGTTTCTAAGTTTTGTGTGTTTGAAAATTCAGAGGGCTGGTTTGAGGTGGTTGAAAGACTTTACATGACAACCATCTTTAATTAATGTGGGTTAGTCAATTTATTAATTGCAATTTACTCTGTAACAATGGAAACGTTGGGAAATTAGTGGGACTGAGAATGGTGTTTAGTAAGGTAATGAAACCGTTCACTAAGAGTCTTAATTAAGCACCAGACTGTGTGCACTGCCCTTTTGGAACAAGTCTTTTCAACTTCATTCTTCAAAAGAGGTAATTGCATCTTTCTCAGGGCTGCTGCAATTCTGTAGCAAAAGACCAAAATCATTAATCACAGTAATGCAGCATAAGTGATCCCAAGTTTGTGTTTTTATGATCTGTGCTCATCTCACTGCATATGACCCTTCCACTTCACCTGTTCCTGTGTGTCTGTACATTAACATACCTGTGTGTTAATTTAGGTCTTCTGACTGCCATGTGCCCAGGTCTGTGTGTACCAGGGATGGCACTGAGCCATTCTCCAGAGCTCTCTCCTTATCAATGTGTTTATCTGCACCCAGGAAATTATTTAGCTGTTAAACTCATGTTGCCTGTTTCTGCTTCAGTAGAAAATGTTCCTGTGTATTCCACAAAGCTGAGTTGGTGTTGAGAATAAAGAGCTGCAGTCTATCACTTGTTCTGAAGCTGAAAGATTTGGCTTTGAAATCTCACTTAATGTTATGTTATCCAAAGAGTGGCTGGTCAAACACATAGAGCATTACTCATAGCTCTAATATTCAGTCCAAATTTTGGAACATGTGTGGCTAATTTGTTTTCAGAGAAATATTTGTACTGTTTTTCCAGAAACAGAAAATGGAAGTCCTGAACACCCAAAGAGAAGCTTATAGACTTCTTTTACAATAACTTGTTTATGATTATCCATATCTAAAAATATATTAAAAATGTTAATTAAACAGCTTGTTGAATCTAAGCACATGGGAAAATGAAATTTGAGTGTTGCACATATTCCCTCCCTCAATGTGTTTATGAAAGTCGGAAATGAAGTTGCAGTGTATTTTTACTGTTATGGCTTCCTCTAATGTCATCCTTTCTTTGCTCACATCTGCTGCTCAACTTTCAATATTGATTAAATGGCAACACTCTCTTTGCTGTAATCAAATTACTTAGCAAGACCTGCTAAAAGGCATGAAAAATAATTAAAACAAAAAAGACAATTTTTAAAATAAAAATGAATAAATGAATAATCAAATAGTTAATGGCATGGTTTTGTGTGAACACTATTTATCTGCGCATAAGTGTGGAACAGAACTTGCAAAGTTGCAGTCTAGTATTTTGTATGCATTTATAAGTAAGTGTGAAGAAGAATATTCTATGCAACTCGTCAAAGAAATGCAGATGTATTATTTCTTTGTATAATTTTTATCCTCATGGATAGCCATTGAATCTAAGCAGAATAGTAATCTTTGGGTCACGAAGCATTGTCTCCCTTTTATAAAGAAAACTGAAGCAGAATTTAAATAATTTTTCCTGATGTTTTATATGAATTTGCTTGTACTGGTGGAATTAAGTAAATTCATCACTGTTGTTAGATGTAAAACCTTGATTTCTCTGTTCAAGGCTAAATAGAGCAGCATTTTTCTCTTTACATACTTGAACTTTATCATGCTGGTGAATTGCTCTTCAATAATGCAATCTTTTTTCTCCCCTCTCCCAGCCAGCTTTGTTCCATTACCTCATTTTGTTGCATATATGAAGGTGTTTTGTGCCAGCATCTTAATGTAGTGTTTAAATGTAAGCACATGCAGATCTATGTTCAGGTCAGAGAACTATTCCCATAGGACAAAAACAAGGGAGAGAGTTAACTGTATGGCAAAACCCCCTTTATGGCAGGGATATATTAGATTGTGAAAGAGTCATCTTAGGGAAATATTATAAACCAATTCATCCAAGACTTTTATAACTGGAATTGACAAAACACTAGAAAAAGATCTGTAGAGGGAAATTTGTGCAGTGCAGAGCACTAGCTGAAATGGAAAAATAGAGCTTTTCAATCTTGAAATGCAATGATTTTGGGATAGTGAGATGAATCACATCTGTGGTGTATATATTTCTGATTTCACGTGTTATCAACACTGTCTGAAAATTGACCCATTTAGGTACTGCATATCTAACTTGTTTGGTCTGTTATCCCTCAATAACCATCTTGAAAGAAACAGTTTGGATAATGGTACCCTACTCCATTTGCAACATGTGGTGGTGCATTAATGGAAGTGTCCTTGAAACAGTCCTGCTGTTGATAGACTTCTGGGGTTTATTGTGGGGTCTTTGGTCATTACTTTTTGCAGTACCATTTAGCCTCCTGTTGCAGTTCTCTTTCTTGAACTCTACTTTGATGTCCAAGTATGAAAAGCTGTTCATTTTTGATAGCTGGAATGACTCAAACTTAAAGAACAACAGATTTTTTTTTGTAGTGTTTCCCTTACAGTTCCAACTTACACCATTAGCTTGTTGATATTCCCTAGCAATCTTTGTCCAGCAGAATTATCTATGTTTATTTCATCTTTAGGAAAACATAAGAACTCAGCTATTGACAAAAAAGAAATTTTTTTAATGGGTTTTAAAAATTACTCAAATTATTTCTAAGCTGTTAGGTGTTGGCTTTTTGTTTGGTTGAGTTTTTTCAAAGAAAGAAAAAATTGAGATTGCTCAGAAACTCCCAGTTCCAGCTCTCCAGAGCCACTGCAGCAGTGATCAAAAGTCATTGCTGTCAGCAGGAATTTGACAGGCTTGCTGCCAAATTTACACAAAAATTTTAGGAAGCGGTTGTAGAAGTTGTGAAGTTTCCCTCATCTAAGGTTTGAGATATAAATCCTGTTAAGGCATTTGAGGCAAACTGGATGTGAAATATAAACATAATTTGGTTTAAAAGCCTTTAAAATGAGTGTCCTGAAAGGTGCTCTGGTAAGTTGTGCTTTAGTCTGTAATGAAAACCTAATGTATAACATTTTTTGTGCTGGTGCTATTTTAGTGCAAAAGCCATGGAATTTTGCCTTAAGTTAAAAATTACAAAAAAAGGACTCATTTGCCTGTTTGCTCTACTTATATGTTCTTTTGATCCCTATAGACTTTTCTTGTGCAGAACTTTCATTTGCTGCACTTGGTTTTATCTGATGGAGATATGGGGTCAAGTTCTGATACTACAAATCCAGAAATAGTACTAAAGCCCAAGATAATTTTATTCTGCTGATTCTTGGATAACTTACTAAAACTTGCAACCTGAAAGTGCTTCTCAATTAAAAGTCAGTGGGATTTCAACTGGTAGGGATGCTGGTTGAATCAGAACTGAATGGATGGTGGCTAAATTCCCAATATGTTCCTCTGAGATGTACACCTTCATCTTGGAAAAGCAGATGTTTTCAGAGTCAGACGTTTTTTGTGTACTGGATTAGAAATTAAATCAGGGCTGAAGTTTGGATTTGTGTTCTTACCTGATGATAGAAATCTCCCATGATGCTGGGAAATTTTCTGCTTAAGATCATGGAAATTGCATGTGAATTCAGCCTGGGAAGCAATGTTTTTCTGCTGTGGTTGTGCAGTGAAGCAGGATTCAATTCAGTATTTGGGAAGTCTTTTCAAAAACCTGGAGAGGTTTTGAAGAAGGCTCACTTTGATACGTTAGCATGTCTTAGTTAAAACTTCCCAAGAGGATGTAACCAGGAATAATCTGTTAAATCAAGGCAGTTTTCCCTCTCCCAAACATGCTTTGGAAAATTTTTGCTTTTTATTAGCTAATAGAATTTAAGTGAGGACTTGAAATTCCCTGTAAAAGATTGATAATTTGTACAAACAAAAATTCCCATGAAGACCCAGAGTTCAGTCAAAAGTTTCCAGAGAACCTCAGTGCTGATGATTTTCAGTGCTGGAAGGACAAAACACTGCTTTGGTAACTGAATTGTCATTTGGTCTTTCCTGGAACTACAATGTCTGTACTTCCTGTGAATGGCTGGGAGCTCTTGCAACCACTGTACTAACTTTTGTGTGCCCAAATCCCTCTTAAATATTCTGCAGTAAATTTCATTCTTTATGTTCTTCACAAGTTTTGTCTGAGGTGATTCTGGGCTCACAGCAGCAAAGTCCTGAACTGTATTCTAAATTACTTGTTTTGTTTCCTTTTTGGGTGCTTGTCACAAGAAAATACTCTCTCAAACCATCATGTTGTAGGTAGTGTTTCTCAAATGTCACTGCATAATACAGTGAATTACCTCATCAATTAGTGGCTAATTATAACATGTAATTTGCTATGTGCATTCAGGTAGAAAAGAGTATGTCTAAAAATATTATTTCCTTTCCTGAATGCTGTGCTGAACTAATTGTGCCTCGCGAGCGCCGTGTTAAGTGGGAAATGGTTTGTGAAAGGGCTGCACTCCTCTTGGCAGATGAGTGGTTTCCATGGAGGCGGGGAGTGCACACACACAGGTAGTGACAATTTGTAATTTCATATTGATCTTTTCACCATCAGGGACTCTAAATCTTACGGTCATAATGCAAAATTGATGGCTTTGAAAATTAGGCTGTCAGATATAAATGTTTCAAATATTGCCCTTGCCTCAATCATACCCAGAACATTTGTCCAGGTTTTGAAATAGCAAGATTTTTCTGCTGTTAAAATGCTTATACAGTACCAAATAAGTTAAAAATTCCTTGGCTCTAACAAAGTAGTGAAACAAAGAGATACCTTTTAGATTTCTTCATAGTTTATTGTCACCAATGTGTTTAAGCACAGTGATGAATAATGTAGTTGATATGAAACTTGTGGAAATTGTAAACTTTCAGATTTATTTAATCAGTTACATAATGCCCTGTCAGATATCAATAACTTTTTTGACAATGAGAATCCTGTTGATGAAAATTAGGAAATTTGTAGATTTGGACAGCAGAACTAATACTGCACTGGCAGCACTCTGCATCTGTTCCCAGCTTCTGAAAGCAGCAGTTTAAAATGTGCCATCTGTAATCACCAACTGCTTAAAAAGAGGACAGTGACTGTTTGCTGTCAGCTGTTAGCATGGATCAAGACATTTAAAAGATCTTGTGAGCCAAGCTGGGTGACATTTCCTCAAATAATACTCTGTTTATTGGGAATGTGCTGTAGGTACCAACTGCACTGAGTCCTGTCTACAGTCCTCTCCTACAGCATAAATTCAGAAGCATAGAATATTTCCTTTGTATTCAATGACCTGAGACTCTGCTGAAGTAATCAATGCTCATTCCCAAGGTTTTTTTTCTGCTTCTGGTCACCTTCCCCTGCATTTCTATCTGGTCTTTTTATCTCCTGATGGAGAGATAGTCAAGGCATTTCTGCCCCTGTGCTTGTTTAACCTCTTTGACTGTTGAGTAGCAATTCTGTCTTTGAACAGATTTGCTGCTGGTGGTGTTAAATTGCCATAGTTCCTACATGGTTGGGAAACAGGCCAACACCATTTTTCTATAATAACAAATAAGGCTAATAATGTGAAAACAGTGTGGTGCTTAACTGAAAGTTTCTCTAGAGGCTTCAATTTCCATCTTCTGCAGTCAAGGAAGGTCTCCTGAGCTTTTTGGTGACAGAGGTTTGTGAACAGCAGTTTGACGAGACCTCAGGCCTCAGCAGCTAAAGGTATGTTTAGTTCTCTAAGTCACCTTCATGATCTCAGCACTAAGTATTTCATTTCTGCAGAGTAAACAAATGTGAAAAACCAGCAGCTTCCCACTGGGGTAGGCAATAGCTTTCTCCAATGTTTTAATTTCTTGCATTTTAATGAAAGTACATTCTGTGATGACGATTTTAAAAATTAGCAGGCTGTTAAATGGTCAGTGCAGTTGCAACAGTGGTGGGAGAATAACATTTTGGCTTAACAAAGACAGGATACCTTTTAAATTCCACTACCATGTAGAAGAGTGTATCTTCAAAAATGTCATGTATGTGCAAGAGTTTTGGAAAGTGATGCGTGCATGGCCTGTCTGAGTCAAAATGTATGTGGATCTTGTGGCCAGTGGTTTGGAGGTTTTTTTCATTATTTTATTTGCTACAGGAATTCATAATGGCTTAAAGAAGAAATAAGCTGAAGAAGTACATGACAGGGAGGCTAAAGTAGAAGAAATTTATTAGGAAAGACTGTAAAGAGATCAATATTTACATAGTTTCTATTATAAATCCACAAAAATATCTCCCATACAGGAAAATTTGACTCACACCTAGAGATTTATATCACAGAAATAGTAGGGTTTAAAAATAAATGCGTAAAACTTGTTTATGTTCGAAGGTAATGTCTCCAGGTATTTGGCTGATGCATGATAGCACAGTGTATCTTTGGGAAGTACCTTTTCCCATAGATTAATTCCAATTATAGAGAACACAACTGTGCACCTAAATGGATTGCCTTGATTGAATTTTAAAGTGCAGCACAGTAGTGCCTGCAGCATGACAGTCAGTAATAGATGCAGTATATATATGTAAATAAAATTGGATTTATACGCCAAGAGATAAACAAAGGGAAAGAGTTATGCTGGGAAGAAATAAAGGAAATTATAAAAATAATTTTGAAAGGAACTCCAGAGTAATATATGAAGCTTTTAAATGACTGGAAGTCTGGAAAAACAGTTTTGATAGTAAATTTCCTGGACTCTTCATTGGGAGCCTGAGCAGCATAATACAGCGGTGTGATTGCCTGTCTCTTCATTTTGTAACCCTTCGTTTGGTTTAGGGTTTCTTTGGGGGAGTGGGGATTATTAATAGCAGAAAACTCCTGGAGAAAATCAACATTGTTGTAAATATCTAGTGGAAGGTGGTTTGCAGTGACTGCTGAGGGAACATGCATCAGATGAGGAAGTATGTATTAAAAATCTGGCATGTTCCACCTGGCTATTTTTAACACACTGCAGAAAATGTGGCTGATTCCCCTATCTGCTCACACTTTTCTCTTTGAGCACTGGCTGTCACAGTCCTGTCGCATGCACCACATTTTTAATAGGTTGTCTCTTTTTCATTCTGTGTCTCCTCTTATTGCTCCATTATGGAGATTATAAATACAGGAAATTGTTTTCAAAATAGAATTGCCCATTTCTGTTAACTTGCTGACTAAGAGAGGTGTGTAAGGTGGCTTATTTTCATGTTGTAGTTTTGAATTTGATCCCATATTCATAGGTGTGGGGTTTTTTTTGTTTGGATTGTTTGAGATTGGTTGGCTGATTGTTTTGGGTCTGTTTTTGTTGGAATTTTTTTGTTGTTGTTTCATATCAGTCTACTTCTGACTTGGAACCCTTTCTGGTGAAAAATATTGACAACCACAGAAGTAAACTAGTTTGGCTTGTCTTTGCCTTTTCATTTTGGAGAAAATGTTTCAGTTTTTTAAGACTTGTTTGAAGACCTAGTCTTAGCTGAGGGACAGTGTTTTGGTTTCTTTCTGGTATTTGTTTTTTCATTTGTTTGTTTTGCTTTTCCCACAGAAGTGTTTTGGCAAATCATTTATGCAAAAGGCATTTGGAAAAGTAACAACCATGATTATAAAGAAAAGTTATGTGGATTCTGTTTATCATGGGTTGTGGAAAATAGAAGTTGTTTGCTTGTCTTATGAGTAATAAGTTCAGATGCCATTGGTTAGCTGCTGGTATTTAGACAAAAACATCTCTGATAGCTTCATTCATTATCATATGTGGAATAAAAATAATATCTTTGTTTTTTTCATTTCCATATTTATAAAGCTCAAAGCATTTTTTTTTTCCAGGCTGACTTTTGAAATAAATTGTAGCAAGAGAACTGTTTCTCCTTAGGTAGACTTGGCTCTTTTTGTTTTAGTAATTAGCTGCTCCTGATTAGTGCAGCATACTGAAAATATATAATGTGTCAAAATCTGAGCAAGCCTCATTTATCTAAACAAATGTTGCTATTTATTTAATTTTCATCCAGATTCAGTTTCACTTGTGAAACATTATTATCTGGCTTTAGTTGTGATAGCCTGTACCTGCCGAGGTTTCAAAGCGTCTGATACAAACTCATTAATGGCCATGGGATGGACTTTTCTGCTGGCTTTAACAAGATTTAGCTCAGGTGCAGAATATACTGAAACCACAGAAAAATACCTCATTTTACCAAGGTACCAAACTAGGTTGTGACCTGATTGTGTTTTGAGGCTGGGCAAGTGCTTCTCTGCCTGGAATGGGGCAGCACTGCGGCAGGGAGGCCGTTCCCAGGCAGGGAGCCTTTCCTTGTCCGAGGGCTGTGGGCAGTGGCTCCACGCCAGCCTGCATCAGGCAGAGTAGCCCCTTTATGGCTATTAATATATAGGCCACTTGGAGCTACTCTTGGAATTGGAGTTTTAAAATTAGATTTTATCTTTAAATGGCCAGTAATACCATAATAATAGTAACAAAATCTCTGCAGTGTTTCTTTTGCCCTCTATTTTTCTCCATTATTCACCGGTAGAGAGTTAAAAGCTTTGCTCACTAAAAGGAGCACTTGGTAACTTCTTTGTATGGGATGAATTTTTTACAGTCAAAAAGAATTTACTGTAACAGTGTTCTGAGTTGATTATTGACCACTGCTCTTCACTGGGGAAGGCAGGATCCATAGAAAAGAACCTGGATAATGCTTGTGATGTTATAAAATACTTTTAAAATGAGCATAATCTTTAAAAGAGTACAGAGCAGGGGAATTATTGTGCGTGTCAGCAATTCTTTAAAGTTATTTAAAGGAAAAAATTATACAGCCACCACCTGAAGTAAGCAGGGACCTCTATTAGTTTAATGTGTATCAGCAACTCAGAAATACTTAGTTATTCTAGAAGATCTGACTTGAAGTCCGCCATATTCTGGTGAGCAATGCTGCTTGAAACAGAATAAGGTACTAGGTACTTTTATTCCCTTTTAATTCAAATTTAATTCGACAACGACATTTTAAAGCAATGAAGATTGAAGTAAGCATGCAGTGGAGTTAGGATGGCTGTGTTTCAGTGAAATCACTGTTCTGATTGCATATCTGTGTTAGGCTGCACATGACAAAACTGCAAGCTCCAAACCAATTTCGTTGAAGTCAAATAAAAGGGGGAATCCTGTCAGTAATGGGACATCTCTGATACAAGAATTCCAAGTGGGGAGTGTGGTGGCCTTCACTGACTGGATTTAAAAATGAATGGGGAAAGGAGAATGTTTCCCTTCATGGACTCATGTATTCCCAGGTCAATAAAGCTGTGATTGCAGTACTTGTGTTTGGGGGACAACAACCTGAACAAATGAGAAAACCCAAATGAAAACCATCATTTGAGGTGTGTCCCCATCCCCTCACACATCTGTAACACCTTTTGTAGGTGTAATTCTCACCTACACACAGATTCCAGTGGAAGGACCCTCTTTATCCAGGTACTCTCCAGGGAAATACTCATGGGCCGTGGGTTTATGAGTTGTCCTTTGTGGCTCCACTCTCTCCAGACATGGTGGAGTTGAAGGCTGAGGATGGAGTTGACTGCAGCACTTCGAGATCCTTTGAGCAGTCTCATGGGGTTTCTGGATGCAAAGATCATAATCCCATATCTTAGTCTTTTCCTAAAGATTTAAGGCTAAGAAAGTCTATAAAATGACAAATTATGATGATAGTCTGGAGATTCTTAGGGTAACAGTGACTCTTAAAACATTACTTTTCCTTCAACTGCATATTTTCTAACCATCAACCTGCTGATTAGAGAGATATGCCTATCATCACATATTTGTGTCAGAAAATTAAAGAGAAGTATCTTTTGGCAAAGTTATAAATGAAAAACAATTACAAAATCCTTGTTTTCCAGGGATGCAAAACCAGAGAGTTAATCTTGCAATGTGTGTGGCAGGCAAATTAAAAATATTCATATCTTGAATTCAAGTACTCGTCAAAAAGAAGTATCTTTTTAGTTGCTCAGTTAATTCTTCTTGTAAATGACTCAGAACAAGTGATACATTCCAACAAATGCTTTAGTTATGTGTATGCTTCCCCATTGTGCAGTGTGTGTTATTGTTAATTGAATATTGCCTTGACATCTTGATTGATTCTCCTTACTCTTTAAACCCATTTTAACAATTATGTGATAACAATTTGAATTTTCTGAAAACAGCTAAGTTCAACATAACTCCAGTGTGTGGCAGGGGGGAAAAAAATCCAGATATTGCATGGCAGGAAACAGGGAGATGTTGTCTGGGACTATAGGAAGACACAGATCTAAGGTGCATTGCTCTTATAGGAGGCAGAAACTCCTGAGGCCACTTAATTTCTGTGGAGAAAAGAAATCCACATGGATTTCAGAAGGAGGTGGTCAGCAGTCCTGGTCAGACATGTTTTTGTCAACAGACAGTGTGAATGAAAGCTCTGGGATTCCTGGTACAGAGACAGGAGCTGAGAAAAATGGGCTTGGTGATTTAGGAGGAAATAAAAAAAACCCCAAAACCTGATGAAAAGAGTCAGGGCAATTTCTGTGATACTAAGATAAATATTAGAAAATTTTTTCTTTTGAATTTTTTCTTCCTATTTCTTTGCAGATGCTGCTACCAACACCATCTTATTGCTCAAGTTCATTTATTATATAAAATTCCTTTACCAGCTCTGCATTGGGTAACTTGTATTAGGGATTACCAAGTGAGTTGCAGCTTTTAGGAGAGAGCTTGATTTATCCCTTTTCTTATAGAAATCCTATAGTTTGATGGCAATGTTAACTTTTCGTTGTGGACATTGTTTTCTGGTACATCTTTATTCTTAGCTCTGGGAGAATGAATACATAAATAAAAATCCACTGTTCCTCTGCTGCTCTGCTGCCATTTTAATCCCTATTTATCTTACTCTAAGATGCCAGAGAGGAAATTTAGTGTTGAGCATTGGTTCAATAAATGTCAGGGAGGGTAGGCAGTTTATATCCTTTTTTGCAATAAACATTTAGTTCCCCTGACAAAGACAGCATTAGAATATCATGAGGGGAAACTGGTCTAGTGGCCTCTGCTGCTTTCAGCAGCTGAAAAGGTGGTGTGGTCCTGGTGACCAAGAACAAAACCCCAAGTCTCCAGTCGTGCTAGATATGCTGTCAGAGATTCTGATGCTTTCCTGATAAAAGGAAATATTTCTTGTTTAAGAAGATGAACTACGTGAGACTTGGTGTTGGAAAATGTCTGCAGTTTTCCTCTCAGCTGTAACTATTTTGTAGGCTTAAACTTTTCATGGATGTGGTCTCTTTGCATGTGTTAATTTTTGTATGCTTTGTCTACATTAAAATAAAAGACAATTGCATCTCTTATCACTCAGTTAATGAATGGCATAAGACTCATTAAGCTAAACTTGCTTGTATTGAAATGCAAGGTGGGTGTTAGTTAGGAAAAGGCAGAAATACACAATTAAAATATAACATCGTTCAAATTATCTCTACATTGTTACCATGTCAGGTGAGTTAAGATGACAGGTTAAAGAACTTACTATGCAATTATTTGTTTTATGCATAGTTAGAATGTGTCCTGTGCAATTGACAGTGAGGAAAATGAGGCAAAATGGAAATGAAGGAAGTTTTTCTAAAACTGAGTCTTTATCAGTTATAAGTAGTGAAGTTAAATCTCTTGAGTACAAGATAATTACCTATTGTCCTTTCCTTCTGCTTTCATCAGGAGACTTTGGAGTAACAAAGCTTAATTTCCAAGGGAGCTTTGCTAAGGTGATTAAATGCTACTAGAACGTCATTGATAGTTGGAAAAATGTAAAAATAATAGGTTTGTAATATTTTTTAGAATCAACTATTATATATCACATACATAATAAACATAAAATGCCTGATGTATAATATGATATGGTAGATGTTTGATAGTCATTATCTGTACATAGTTTCCTATACCAATCATATACTGGTATTTATTGGTTTATGTTCTTTGCATATACCTGAGATCCTTACCAGTGAGCTTTTCAAATACATGTAATTAAAAATTCTCCTCAGTCTTGAAACCTAGGACTTCTCATCTTCATATATCCCCTTGACTGATAAACTTAAAGAGACTTTCTGTTTCTTTCAGAGCTTTTCTTGTGACATTTCTTCTTTTGCTTAAAGCTTATGTTTAAAAACAGGAGAAAAACTCAAGCCTGCAATTTGTATTAAGGGTAGAGTCAGAAATACACACTTTGAGAGACACTTAGAGACAGACTTTCATCTCTAAGTCTGGTGAGTCTTTCATGCTAAAGTTCTTCTGAGCATGCGAGTGCCTCCTGAAGAGAAAAGGTGCAAGAGAAAAGGAGAGAAATGATGTGACCAGGTGCTGACACACGGTCAAGTACAGCCATGGCACTGGCTGGACATTGCTTCTTGGTCTCTGTCAAACAGGGTCTGGCAGACTTATGCAGCCAAACTGGTTCCAGGACCTGCATTTAGCTGGTGCATCAAAATTGTCATGAGCAGATGCAAAATTTCAAAGTGAGGAGAAGCATGAAGGCTGCAGAGTGGGCTGCCCTGTGGCCAGAGTCAGGCTGCAGCAGGGCTGTGCCTGCTGACTGTGGGGTCTGTCTTCTGTCTCTGAGGTGCTCTGTATTCATGGGGTGTCCTTGGGTTCTAGGGGTGTTCCTGAGCTTCCAGCCAGCAGCAGCCATATCCTGGAAGTAACGATGCTGTTAAATAACCATCATGTAGGCATGTCATCCAGGCTGTCACCAACACGGAGGCCAAGCATGATCATTTCTTTTCCCCTTCCCCTCTCCCAATTAAAGAGCTTGTTACATCTTTCTGATAGTTTAATCATTGAAAATTGTGGCTATGAATCTTGACGAGATGCAAATGAGGGCTGCCATCTGTTGATCAGTGCTGAGTGGAGAGCTGGTGCTGGGTGTGCTTGCTCTGCTTCCCCTGCACATGGGAGCAGTCACACAGGGAATCTGATTCAGAGGCTTGGAATGGGTGCTCCTCTCTTCACCCTCAGAATGAGTTAATTTCAAGCAGCACCAGGACAAGTTTGCTTACAGTCACTACAGGATGACGAGGGAATGGGATCCAGGCAGCAAGGGTTTAGGAAAGGCAGGTCCTGCTTGGCCAACCTGACCTCCTTTCATGAAGCTTTGTTGTTGAGGGAAAGGCTGTGGATGTTGACCACCTGGACTTCAGTAAAGCCATTGGCACTGTGTGCCACAGCATTCTCCTGGAGAAACTGGCTGCTCGTGGCTTAAACTGGTGACTCTGATGGGTAAAAAGCTGTGTGGCTGGGGGAGGCAGCAGCTGTGAATGTGCCTCCTCCGGGCTTGGAGGCAGATCTTTTGATTTCTGCTCATTCTTTGGAGGTGAGTTACACACTTCAGTGTGCTTTGTGTGGAGAAGTGGTTTGGGGTTTTTTTTAAACTGCAGGCTGATAGCATCATTTGGCTCTGTCTGGTTCTTGAATTGTGAATAATCATTTCCTATCACCTTTTCCAGGCTGTTTAAAATTTTAGAGCAGTTATCCTACCATCCCCTTATTCATATCTTCTTCCAGCTGAAAAGCTGCATTCTATTTAGCCTCTTCTCTTGTGGAGGAGTCAATTGACTGAAACAGCTGACTTCTTTCAACTTCCTTCACTGCAAAGTCATCGTACTGGAACTGTTTTAGGTCATTAAGAATTTTAGAAAGTATCGTGTTTTATTTGAAATTACTTAAAATGTTGTGCTCTGCTAACAAAAAAAAGTTTTAGAAATCCTATACAGTCCTAAATTTCTGCTTTCTCCCTTACCTCTCTCCAAGAAATCCCCAAAGACAGCCCTGTGTATAGTAATTCAAAAGGAATTCTTATGTATTCACTGTGAGGGTGTCTGTTCTATCAGGTCTGCTCCTTCCTTCTGAGAGATTCATCTAATACTTAGTGATATTTAGCAGAAGGTCTTGCTGCAGGTTGAAGCAGAATAGAACCCCCAATTTCATAGTAAATTGTTTATGGATGAAGCAAAGTTAATGTTTTCTGTAATCTACCAGAAAAGGACCACTAAATCATCAATTATCTATTATGTGATGATAAGGTAATTGATATTTTAGTGATTCTGTTGTGGTCCAATTACAGGCTCAGAACAGGCTTAACTTTGAAGCCAGCTCTGAACTTGAAAGATGGATCAGTTTTCTCATGACACTGGCACACTGGTGTATCTGCTGTCTTTTATTCTGGGTTGTGTTTGCTTTTTTTTTCCTCCCTGGTTTTGATGTTTAAAAAAGAAGTTGTCTTTTCTTGCTTGAATAATGTTTTTTACAGTCTGTGCATTTTGAATTGCATTTATAAACATCAGTGCATAATGAGCTGCTTTAGATTTAATTGTTTACTATTTTTAAACTTTAATGTATACTTATTATTTTAATACTCGGACTACTCAGCACCATTAGTTTAAATCTTGAGAGCAGCAACACAGTTGCCATATATCTGAGCTTACAGATGTTCTCAGGATCTATTTTATGAGTTTTCTCAACAACGACCCTTCAGGTGGATTCATTTCTGCTCTGCTTTTACGGTCTGCCTTGGAGAAAATTTTTGGACAACTTTTAAGGCATAGTAACCACACAGCTCCTGTTTTCTGCATCATCTTTTGGTAATAAAGTAAGGGAAGGGAAACCCAGCTGTACTGATCTCCTTGAATGGAAGAGCCAAAAGGATTTACGCTCCTTTTCTGTTACAGTGGGCTGGCTCAGAGTCTTTTGCCACGCTCTGTTACAGCTGATCAGCTCTGCAGATGCTGATTCCTTGTGTCTCCAGCAGAACTGATTTTGAAGCTTTCAGAGGGACAAACCTGCTCTGTCTGCTACCATGTAATTTGGATTTGGTGTATCCCTTTGTGGCCCCCACCCGACAATTCGGGGGGTTTTTTTGGCACCTATAAGATACCAAGTCAAGTGGTTTCCTGTCTGGCCTAAGAACTGAGAGGAGGGAATTAACTTTATTATCACCTTTTGGTTTTTTTAGAAGCTGGATTTTCATAGCATCCCATGTGGGAAAAGTCCCTAGGCCCACATTGCCCAGAGTAGACACAAGGTCCAAAGTGCAGATTCTACTGCTAAAAGATTCATTCGCTTGAGGACTGAGTTGTCCTTTGCAACTGCTCTTCAGTTAAAATAAATACAGTTCTGTTACAGGGTAGAATGTGACAAACTATAATATTATCTAAATTGCTAATTGGAAAAAGATTAAATTGAGCATGGTTTCTGGTTAATAATTTTTATGGTCTGGTCTCACATAGCTCTCAAGTGTCTTGTAAAACAGGATTTCTGTGCAGAATGGCTGTTGTTTGTGTTCATTTGGAAGCTGAAATTCAGCTAATACTAAATGCACACAGTTAATAATGGTTTATAAAGATGCCAGAACCCTGGTATCAAAAGGATCAGCTGTATTTGAAACACTTAACCCCAAATGCTACTTAGGAGCTTATATAACCTACTTTTAATTTTCTCTCCTATTTTGATAAATTGGCTTTGCTGTCACTTAAGTGGTGAAAACTTGCACAAGGGAGTTTCTTGAATTCATTAACTTAAAAAAATGGTATTTTAAAAAGATTTAAAGTTACTTTATAGAACAGAAGTGCCCTGCAAAACAACAGATGCAAATGACAAAGCATCAGAGATTTTAGTGTATTTTTTTCTTTCCATATGTATTGGGGTAGTGAATCTCTCTAATATATATCCAGACTGATGAGACAGACATCACAGCTATTTTGCCCTGAAGTTTGATACTGGAGAGGTTATTTCCCCCTCAGCATACAATAAATAAACAGTAAATTTATGACAGTGGACTTAAGGTGATGTAAAAGTTGAACTTAATCAGCATCTTGAAGTTTGGCTGTTTATCCAGATGTCTTTGGTTTGTTTTCCTTGGAGGAATACCAATATTTTCCTTTGACTAAAATATAGTGTTTAAGTCCATCATCCTGGCATTGTTCCCCTTTTAGCCTTCTACCTAAACTTAGCTGTTTACCTAAAAGCAATCACATTGCTTTACCTGAGATAATTTCATTCTGCGTGCATCACATCTTATATTTCATCCATTGACTCTTTCACTCCTGATTTGTGCCATGAATGGCCATGTGCTGGCACTTCCCTGATTCTGCAGAGACAGTTGGTTGTTCAGTTTTTGAGTCTGTGTAGCACAGAATTGACAACCAAAGCCCAGAGGTTTGGATTGTGCAACATTTACACAAAATATCCAGCCAAGCACAATGCCAGCTGTTTGAAGGTATTATTTTAATGACACAGAGGTGGGGTATGACCTCCCACCATCACAGTGCTGAAGAATAAGCTTCCTTTCATTCAGTGTGATGGTATTCTCCAGGCAGTGGTGTTTCTGTAAATGCAGGATGTACTTTGTGGCTGATAGAACCAGAGACAATCATAATAACTTATAACATGTCAACATGTGGCTGACAGTGCATGCTTTGGGTAGCTCAAACTTTCTGAAAAAACCCAAGTTGAATAGAAATGTTCTGTGCTTTTTTTAAAATTTATTTTTTTTAATTTTTAAATTGAACAGTTTGTTTTAAAACAAATCAATATCCCTGAATTCTCTGCCACCCAGCACAACATTAGAGAAAACTAAACAGAACATAAACATGCCTAATGTGATTCATTTTCTTTGCCAGATACAGGAATAAGATACAAGTTAAACTAACAGTAGTTCATAGAAATGAATTTATTTCTTCACAGTGTGACTTTTAAATGTCACTATTCTTTTAAATTCAGTTGAAATCAAAGAATCAAATTTACTTTTTCATTATTATTTTTGCATAAGGCTGTGAGAATTTACGGCTTGTTTATTCTCTTGTTCCCCTCAATTCTTCAGCCTCTGAATTACATTAGAGCTGTTGAGATTGTGTAATGTTCCAGGCAGGCACATTTGTTTGCATGGCACAAACAATGCATTTTCTGTATTTCTCCTTGTTCTTGCTTTAATTACAGAGAAAAATTCCATGAGATGGGATTTTATTTTATAAGAATTTAACCCACTTGTGCAACTGAATCCCATTATAGTAAGAGCACAAATACCAAGGGGATAAGTACCAGGAGGAGATGAAATCTTATGGAGAAAGCACTCCATTTAAAATAAACCTAGATATATGTCTGAGAGATTTATAAATTATATGCATAGGTGAAATATTGTACTCTCACATCTAAAAAGTTTTCACTTCCCTTCAGGAGAGTTCACAACATGGAGTTTTTGTTCTCTTTTATTAACAAACTTTATGAGAAAAAGGAATGTTGGGAAGATAGTTCTTGCAATATTAGAAAGAACCCATTAATTCTTATCGTTATTTGTTCAGTATGTAATTTCCACAGAAAATTATTTTTATTAAAACTGATCCGAGTTCTGATCATATTTATACCTCCCATTATTTCTAAGGTTGCAAGTCATCATTGTATTTTGACTCTGTAGGGTAAAAACAGAGAAAAGGAAATTCTCTGGCTAATGAACGTGTAAAAATATGTGAACTTTTTATGTCCCTTTGTGATTTACATCTTTGTCTTTTAGCATTGTCCATAAGAAACTCTCAATTCTGTCTGTCACATTTGTTTTCTACACTGGGCTCCCAGTGTGAGGATGTTCTCACACCACTAACACTGACCGTTGTGGCTGATGGACAGATGTCTTTTGGTTAACTTGAAACCACGTTTCTGTATAATGCTTGGGAAGTTAGATAAGAACACTTCCATGCAGAGTCTCAGAATGCTGTTACATGTGTTTTAGAAAACTTGTTGTTGTCAGGAGTTGAGAGAAGCTAAACATGAAAACCTGCTTAGGCTTTGGGTGTAATGGAGAATTGTAAAACACTTAAGTAGTAGTGATGGGGATGTGCTACTTTTGTTCACTTAGACAAAAATTGCAGCCTGTTAGAAATCGACAGTAAGAGTATTTTAGTGAGCCAGAGCTTTTCTCTCTAGGTTTTTTAGTTGGGGTTGGTTTGGGGTTTTTTCCTGTTTTTTGGTTTTATTTTATTAATTGCATTAACTACTATAGTCTGCTTTTCCTTTTCTCATTTTTCCCTTTGTAAATCCAACTTGTAAGCATACAAAAATGTTGGAAGTGTTTTCCAAAAAACTCTAAAGCAGTGGATCTAAACAAATGCTAAGGTCAGAGATTTTACTCTTTGCAGTGTTGGCTGTGTTCCAGGTAAGGCTGGCCGTTCCAAGGGCTGCAGTGTTGTGGTTAAGATCACTCGTTGCCATGGCTCTCCCATCACT
The DNA here is from genome assembly GCA_013399225.1 of Rhipidura dahli. Lineage (NCBI taxonomy): Eukaryota > Metazoa > Chordata > Aves > Passeriformes > Rhipiduridae > Rhipidura > Rhipidura dahli. The sequence goes on from VXAC01006352.1 coordinate 183,768, forward strand.
GTCATCCCCTGGCATCCCCTCTGTTGCTTGTGGGAGACTCTCAGCTGCCTTGTGAGATCTAAGTTCCCTGCGCTCTGGGTGGCTTAAAACGTGTCCTGGGCTGGTGTTTTGCAAGAATCTAAGTTGCTTCAACATCACAGAGAAGCTGTTATTTGTGCCTTTAAAAGAGGAGATTTTGCACAGTGGAAGAGGCCAAGGAGCAAACAGCACAGGATGGAGCAGTGCTAATGAATTCTGTATTCTCTGCTCAAATCATGTCCATTAAGATAATTCTGTGCATACACTCCTCACACCCCACCTTCCCTTAGAGTTCCTAATTGCTCTCAATGTCCTAAAGTTCACTGCCTGACAGAGATTCTTGCCTCTTCAGCGGGGAAGTAGGGGACAGAGACAGCAAATGACTTGTGTGAAATGAATCATGTAGAGCACAGCTGTAGTTTATGGATTTGGGCTGCCTTTTCAATCCCAGACCAGCATTTGTTCCCAGCACAAAGAGGCGTGTGGTCACTGTAAACAGGATTTTTACAGACTGCCATATGCTGTGGAGTTCTCCCTGCACTGAAGCGCTCAGCATCTTCAGCACTGAGTACGTTTATAAAATTGTTAATTTGTGCAGAGACTCTTGTGCTACTTATGTTCCCTCCGACAAGTGGTAGACAGAAATATTTCTATTTCTATTTTTAGAGTGTTTTTGGTGAGCTTACACTAAAAAGGTCACCTACATATTCTTGTGGTGGTTCCTTGTGCCAGGGAATAGGGTCTCTAGGCACTACCAGTGAAAACAAATAGTATTTCCTAATTATAACAGAAACCAAGGATTGTTGGAGTATGAATCACAAGCCTCCAAAGTACAGTAGATGTTATTTAACATTTCCTTTGCAAAAGCATTTAGAAACATTTGTAAGATTGTGCTCTTCACTAGAAAAGACTTGTTGCAGAGTTTGAGTAAATGATTGTCCTATTTCACTTCAATAAACTCAATGGAGAAAAAGAGAAAGCTGTCTACACCCTCTGCACAATAAAGTTCCATTATGTTTCCATTTATCAAGGACATATTTGCATCCTATTTGTAGCCATTTTCTTTCCTGAATGTGTTCTAACCACATTAGGGTGTTTTTCAGTGGTAGCTGTGAGGATGTGGTGCAGCTGACCAGTTTGTCCGTGTTTCAGATGCTGTGCTAGCAGGGGCATCAGCCAGGCAGCTTTTTAATAATCTCTTTTTATCTGTAGCTGAATCTTAGCAGATAATATTGAAGAATGATTCCCATTCCAGCAGGAACTAGCTTCTTCCATTTACTCCTAAAACTGCTAGATTCCTGCAGTGCCATTTTTTTTCTTTGTGTTTTTTAACTTGCTAGGTTTATGTTCATTGTTTGTGTTGGTAACATGATGGTGCTCAATCTGGGCTTATGTCTCACTACTCTGAAATTACTCTGAGTTGTTTAAACATAAAAGAATTTCAAGTTAGTGTGGCCTGGGGTAGGCAAAGAATTGATAGGTGGCGATGGTGTTGATTTTTATTCTTTGGAGATCCAATTCATGCCAGTTTTTGGCATGATGCTGTTTCTGTCAGTGTGGATTTCTCCATTTCAAATAATGTTGCTGAGAGTCGAGAGAAGATGAGTGTTCTCAGACACACATTTGATTCTTGCCTCACTCCCATTGCAGTCCAGTAAGGAGTGTGTAACTAGAAGCATTCCATATTACAGGTACACATATAGGTGATGTGCAGACTAAATAATCCCCTTTCAAAAAAAGCTGCTTTTAATCTTTTTTCCTGTTTTCAGAAATCAGAATTGTCTTACTGTGAACTGTACCTGTTGTTAGGCTGAGCTCAGGAGATGATCTGTCTTTTTATTTGGGGATGTGAAGTATCTCGCAGTGATGAGCAAGAAATGAAACCCCTGACAGAACAGGAAATGCCTCTTCATCAAAATCTTTATCACTACTGAAAATGCAGTGCTTTAATCTCTCCAGATTTAGTAAGACTATATATCCTTTATTTTTGTTATTTGTTCTGTTCTTGTGGGAGATGGTAGTTATGATTTTTGTGATCAGTGTAATCACACCCTCACTGTGTAGTTAAAATGAATTATATCCAATGAGAATAGCAGTGCAGTGAAATGACCCCCACCCATCTAAGAGTGCCTGCCTTTGTTCCCAAAGCATTTTCTACTTTGGACTGTGACTGGACAAACATTTGGCTGGACTGAAAAGTCTGAAAAGAAGGAGTGGTACGGTGCAATTTCTGGTACTTCAGACCTCTTCTTACCAGAGGATTGGCCTCTGGCTACTCCCAGCTCACATAAAGTGCTTGCCACAGGATTTGGGGTAAACTCAGAAAACCTGAGTGTCTGTCTGGGGGTATCACAAGTAAGGCCTTAGAGATCTGAGTGAATCCTCTGCTTGGGACAAAACTCTCCCAGTGAATGTGTCCTGGGGGCTCCCTGGTGTGCATCTGTGTGTCTGTACTTGCCCGATTGCTGAGTTCATTCCACACTGCGTTCACAATAACGTCCGTGGCACTTACACAGAGGTTTTCAACCAAACATCTCAAGCCATTAAAAGAATTTCAAGAGCAACCTGCTAGGGATTAACAGCACTGTGTGCAACACTGGAGATGTAGGGCAGTATTCCGATGTTAACTTTTTCATTAAGTAGTGTCATTAAATTAAAGCTGAAAATCTTTGTCAAGGTCTTTTTTTGAAGGATGTCGTGCTGGGAAAATAATCAAACAAGTTGTTTTAATGTTTGCTAAATCAAGCCTCTTGTTTAAAATCAGTTGTTACACTTTTAGAAAAATAGTATTTTTACAAGCTTCGGAAAGGAAGGAGGGGAAAGTTCAAATTAAATTTTCATGTGAAATAATGAAGTAATTTAATCAAGGCTTTAGGATAGGCACAGCACCAAGGAAGTTAATTGAGGCTGTGTGGGGCAGGAATACATTGTACTCCCAACAAAAACTTCACTCCTAACATCTGTAACTTCTCTTTATTATTTTAATCTTTCACTAGCCCTCTCATAGCTAAAACTATTATTAATTTGTATATATCACCCATAGATTTGGGAAAGAACTAATTCCTAGTGATTTAAAAGTAACATTTGGAGTATGTATTTTGCAAACAGAAATGTTTTATTTATTTTTTTATAGTAAAAAAAAAAAAAAGTCATTTTCTGATCTGGAGGTTAAGCAGAAAGAAACTACAAATTCAGGCCTCTGCAGTTTGATGCTGTGATGCACAGTAAAAGTCCTCATAAAAATTACTCAATGAATAATGTTGAATCCCTTCACTTATTTCATATTTGCTGCAGTGAAGTAGTAAAGCATTAAGTCCTATCATTCATATCTGAAGGATAATTTTGGATAAATATAACTTTTTGAACATTTGGTGGGAAATATGGGTAGTAAAATTTTGCTGGTGGTTATGTATCAGTGGGAATCTTTGCTTGCAAGAATTTGCTAAGTATCTTGACTACTAATAGAGACCCTTCAGCAGTAAAAGCAGTAAATTTGAATTTCCAGCATAGGAAAGCTTAGCTTGATGCTAAAGGGCACCTCTCCTACCTCTGCTGGTGCCCTGTGTGACCTCTATAGGGCAAGTCATCCTTTTTAAATATACCTGATATTTATAAGCATGAGAGCATCCTAAGACTCAATGAAGTAGAAAGAATCTTTGCCTTTCTCTTTTTTTGTATCCTTATGCTTTTTATTCTTCTCGCTTCCTCTTACTTTTCCCAGCTCTTGCTTTGGCTCTCGTATCTTTGAAGAAAGAAATCTGAAATACACTCAGAACCTCCTAAATATTTGTGATCACTGTTTTTATGTAATGTGGATAGTTTTGGTCCACAGGGACACAGAATGTAGCTCTGCCTGTTCTGGAATTAGCAAAGCCTTGGCCAGAGAGGAAAACTTCCAGTGTTGGTAGTGTTTGAGTTTCCTCTGTTGTTGGAATGAAGCCACTAATCCATCACAGGAAGGAAAAGATGCTATCAAAGTAAATAATTTTTGTAACATTCATTAAAAAGTCATAGCTTCAACTTTAGTCATGAAGCTGTGTAAATTTTTTTGAGTTTCATGTTTCTGGTGCAATAAAAATGCTAACATTAATTCTAAATCTGTATATGCTAATAGATACAACAAAATCTTCCTGTCACTGACAAACAAGGGATTTTGTTCATTGCTAGGCAAAATGTGACATTTTCTCTTTAGAAGATGCATGTTTTGAAAGGTTTAGTTTTGTTTCCTACATGCTTGGGGCAGGATTTGTGCTAACCCTTGGGAAGGGAATGTTTCACGGCACTTTAAAGCCTCATTTGAAGAAACAAGAGGTCTGGTTTTTTTTTTTTTTTTTTTTTTTGTAGTATGAGGCTTCTTGAAGTTCTCAGGTTACAAAGTGGTATTGGATGGTGAAACTTCATCCCTGGGAATTATTAAAGCATGAGCACTAAAATATATAAGGTAAAACTCAAAGAGCAAACACTTACTTGCCTATCAACCATTATTCGAAGCCTCAGAAATGAAACCCTGCAGGTTGAGAACAATTTATGAGGAGTTTAAAAATTGTACATGATGTTATACTTTCATCAAGGCGTTGTACACGAGTAATGATCTACAGATTAATATGGAGGGAATTCTGGTAAGCTTTTCCCCAAAAGAAACACTGACTTTTACTACCAACAGTAGTGAAGCCTATTCCTTCCTTTCTCCAGATTCATTGATGATATGATATTGCAGTTTTCAGTCATAAATATGGGTCAAAAAACTGTAACTTTTTTATCTTGCAAGTTTTTTTTCCTTGAAGTTCTTACAGCCTAATGAGGTATCAGCACTGAAAATTCAAATCTGGCAAGAGATGCTAAGTAAACAAATACACAAGTGACAAGGAGAAAATGAAAAAGAGGACATTTAAAATAGCTAATTTTTGGCTTAACTCTTTGAAGCCTTTAGTAAAACCTTTTTTTTAATAAAGAAAAGAAAATTAGTAGTAATTTGTGCCAAAGTGAATGGCTGGAATACCATTGCAAAAAGAACAAGTCTACAGGGTTGAAATACTAACCCATTTCAGGTTTTCTGTGGAGGTTTCAGAATCACTGTTTAAAATGTTGTGGCCTGGCCTGGTCTTGTCATCTGGTTCTTATGTCTTCAGTTACCATATTTTTTTTATTTTTCAGCCTTTTGAATTAATTGATATGATTTTGCAATTTATATCCAGTCCAAAAGTTTATTTGTTAGAACACTTCCGTTGCTTTGTCATTACATCAATCCATCAATAGATGAAACTCATTACAAGGTATTTTTAAAATGCTTTTCTCACAGTGTCTGATGGATACTGGCAGCCAGGAGGGCCAACCCTGTCCTGGGGGGCATCGGGCATCGACAGCCAGGCAAGGGAGGGGACTGTCCTGCTCTGCTCTGCTCTGGGGCAGCGCCACATCGAGTGCTGGGGGCAGTTTGGGCCACCACAATTTAAGGATATAAAGGCATTAAAGAGTGTCCAAAGGTGGCCATGAGGGTGGGGAAGGGCCTTGAGGGGAAGCTGTGTGAGGAGAGGCTGAGGTCCCTTGGTCTCCTCAGCCTGGAGGAGCCTGAGGGGAGACCTCACTGCAGTCACAGCTTCCTCGTGAGGGGAAGAGGAGGGGCAGGCACTGATCTCTGCTCTGGGGTGACAGTGACAGGAGCCAGGGGAATGGCCTGAAGCTGTGCCAGGAGAGGCTGAGGCTGGATACCAGGAAAAGGTTCTTCACCCAGAGGGTGGTCAGGCACTGGAACAGGCTCTCCAGGGCAGTGGTCACAGCAGCAAGGCTGGCTGAGCTCAACAAGTGTTTGGACAATGCCCTCAGGCACAGGAGGTGCTGTGATCCTTGGGCCTGTCCTCTGCAGGGCCAGGAGTTGGGCTTGGATGATTCCTGTAGGTCCCTTGCAATTCAGGCTATTCCATGATTCTCTGATAATTATTCTGATGTCTTCCCTCTCGTTTAATGCTGTACAAATGCCATTATTCTGCTATAGCTAAGCTCAGCACAAATAGAGATGGGAAAGGAATAGGAGGGATTTATTTCACTTTCCAAAGCTCTGTTGTAAGCTGCTTGGTGGACTTTTATTGTTATTTTAATTTATGCATTTTTTGTAGCTAAGTCAAAGTAAGAACTGTACTAAAGTACCACCTCCAACCATTTTACAATCTATCCCTCTGTATAAAATACAGGCTTTATTGGTCATTGCTAAATAAAAGAGTATTTCAGAGAAAAGAAAATCCTTTGATGTTTTTTTAAATGTAGTGTTTTGACTTCTTTCTCATTTCGAAAGAACATTTTGTCAAAAGGAGAAAAACAGCAACATTTTAGGACACAAACAAATCTCTTTGTTTGAATGGCTTTTGTCAGTTGACCTAAAATTGAATTTCTCATTATTTTTAAAAAGTTTTTTCAGAAAAACTTTTCAGAAAATACGGTTTCAATTAATTGAAACTGTTTTATGCATTTTAAACTTGTCTTCCAGAAAAGCAAACAAAAACCACACCATTATTAACTGAGCTGTAAGCAAAGGAATTTAATTATAGAAATTATAGCAGCACATATTTTTCCTTGCGTATAAGGTGTATCTGTTCATGTATAAAAACCAGACTTTGCACCAATCACAAAAAAGTGTTTTCATGAAAGAACAAGAGCATTTTCAAGTGCCACCTAAGTAAAACATTTGATGTCCCTAATCATGTGTGGCATAACCCCTTCTCTGTCTTCCTCAGCAAAATCTTTCCTGAAAAGAAAGGTGATCTTTAATTACTCTGAAGGAAGAATCCTACTGTTACATTATACCAGGGATAAATGGGGGAACTTTTCTTTTTCTTTTTCTTTCCCAATTACTCGTGAAAGAACAGTTTTGAACACAAAGAAACCAAACCTGAGTTTTCATATGAGAGACTTATTAGTCATTAAAATTTCCTCTATAACAGTCTCCTGGAGTGGAAACATCAATATATTTAATTGGTGTATTAGCCAATTATTTTATGGACCAATTACATGAGAAAACTATTGTTTTAGAGGTATGTCACATGGTCCAAGTTGCTCCCAAAATTTTAGCGTAGATGCTATGAAATCCTCAAATATTTACTTTCCTGCTGGCAGGAAGAGATACTGCACAAGCTGTTAATGGTATTAGAGAAATTGCACTGTCATAGAGCATCTCAAATCCAGTTTTGCAAGATGGTATTTCCTTTTGAGGCTTACATGGCATTGTATTACCTGGTAGACTTTAAATGTTAATAACACCATTATCTATGTATGTGATTCAGTTTTATTTGTTCTGTAATAGGATTTTAAAAAGTAGCACTCTAATCCAAGTAGAGCTTTGTGGAGGCATCTGTTTGGAAATGCTTCTGCCTTTACAGAGATGGTCAGGAAAAGGAGAGAAACTGCTACAAAGGCTACAAAGCGGAAGGGAGGGACATATCTTGAGGGACACAAAAAGTAATAAAGTTTCACAGCTTTCTTCATAAACCTTCTTGTGTTACCCCTTTTTCATGTTGAAACCTTTTTAAAGGCTCCTTATTTTTAGCCTTTTAACACTAAAACTTTTGTTCCCTTGTTTGGATTAGTATGTATTTTGCGTGATTGACAACAATATGATTTATTTCTTTTCTACAAGACTGTTGCATTTTTAATACCTGTTTAGCATTACATTCTTAAGTGGCTGTATTTCAAGTTAGCAAATATAGAGCCTTTGATTTATACAATATGGCACTTTTAAATTTAAATCACTATTTAATAAGGAGTTTTTGTTTTTAAATGTTTATGATTCAGGTTTTCATATTACATGTAATTTTGCATTTTAGGCTGTACTAACACACAAATACGTAAACCTAGGAATTTCAGTTAAAAAGGAGATTCTTGTTCAGGAAAGTGCCGAAGTGTGCATTTAACTGAAAATTAACTGAGAGATATCTTCAGAAATGGGACTGAGAGATAACTAATTCAGAATTAATCATGATTAATTTCAAGGGCATGACTGGCAGTTCTGGTGTGGTTCAGGCAGAGATGCATTTCTTCTGTATCCTTTGTAGTGCAGGTGGTCACAAGAAATGAGTTACAGTGAGATTTCCATTGTATGATTCATACCACAGTTGTTCCTTAATAGTGTGATTCACAGCCATGAAAAAATGGTGTGATGAGAAGCTGCCCCATTTGTGAAACCACAAATTGGACAGCTTTTCTCTTCAGTTTATTTTTTCCTTTTTTTATTCTATCTTAACTTCAACAACCAACTCTCAGTATTTAAAGACTGCTCAAAGATTTCTCTACTGTGCATTGGACAAATATGCAAATATCTGTTCCAAATGACCTTCATGTTTTGTGCTAATCTTGAGAGACCTTTTGGCCCCTGCATTACAAGTCCTGCTGGGAGTCTTTGGCTTCTCCTTCTGTTAGTGCTGCTCCCTTGGTCTTTGCTGGGTCTGCATCTCAGGGGCTGGAATGAAGAGCCAGAGGTCCCGTCATTAAAAGTGGAAAAAAAGAAGAGCCATAATGGAGAAGAGTTTGGAAGAACTGTACTTACTGCTTCTACTGGTCATGTTGGTCATGTTTTGCTGACTTGGCAGTCTTGGTTGGAGCTGTCATAAACAAGGGGTGGACAAACAAGGGAAATCTGCAGTAGTTTGGCCTTCTCTAAACTTAGAGTGCATTTCTTCTGTAATCAACAGAGACGACTTCAAAGTGTCTCTTCATTAGACCTGCCTTTAATAGGCTAAGTCACTCTGGAGCTGTGTGTCTGTTTCTATTGACTTGGCTTTGTAAATGAGCTGCTTGGGTGAGGCACCTAATTTTACATACCTGGAGTTAGCTGAGATAAGTCTCTTAGAAGTGCACAAGAAGGAAAGACTGATTTTTCTAATGCCAGGCAAAACTGTTGTTGGAAATAAAATGTTGCTCACTACCTCATTTAGCTTTCTTACCTAAATGAAAAGTTATCAGGTGGTGCTGGGTGCTGTACAGATCTCTTCTAGGGACTGGGGCTTAGGCACCTAATGACTTGGGATATTCAGGTTTACAGTAATGACCATTTCATGAAAACTGCTTACAAAAAAACCAAAGTATTGGGGTCAAAGTATCTTAGGCACTTAATAGGACTGCATGAAATGCATAAAAAATCTAATTGTGCATCAAGGAAATATCATTGGCTTTAAAAGATGTTTAATATTGTGAGTCATTAGTGATACTTTCCCGAGCAGTCTTTTGAAAACTTCCCCTTTTCTGTTCAAGTGAAAGGCAACTAAAGAACTGGGCAGTTAAGACCAAGAGGCATTTAAGTGTCATTCAAATTGAATGTCATTTGTTATTTTAAACAAGTGTTTATGGGTCAGAAATTGGCACTTAATTGTAACTACTTTTAGGGCTTTTTGGATGGACTGGTGAAACCATAAAGAAAAGTCAATGACACAAAAACCCACACCAAAACTAAACAAATGGAAAAGAAACTAGATAAAACCTAAACCACTCCATTAGTAGATACAACTGTCCTTCTTTTTATGTCCAACACTGACTATCTCTGACCTGGGAAAAACACTGCATGTTCCTGTCTTTGCCTATTACTACTCTGAATTTCCACAGCACGCTGTGGAAGTGTGCAACCATTCCAGGATGCCCAAAAAACTCTATGTATGTACAGTCTGCCAGGAAACTGGTGGCCTTACCTTGTAAAGGGGACAGCACAGGAGTTTGGAAGCTGTGCTACTCAGTGGCAGAAATGTCTGTCCTGTCTCAGAGACTTCAACTTGTTTCCCAAAATCCTGTGCCAACAACAGTAGAGGTTGGTACTCCAGGCATGATGACATTAGTAGGAGAGGGCATTCAACAGCACCATGGCAATGGAACCAAAAGGTTATTCAGTTTTGGATGGTACCTTTTACTGCCTCAGCTTGGACTGGACAGAGTGGAATAACTGGGATGGTGTTTGAGTAATTTTAAGTATGTACAGTGTCTTTGAGAATCAGTGAGCTCGCTGCAGCTTTATTTGTGAATTGTAAAAAGCCCAAGTGCCAGAGCACTGACATACAGTGCTGGGGGGGGTCACAGGAAATACTGTACAGGGATGATTATTGAATGAATTTCATTTTTGTTTGTAAAACAGACAATCTACAGGTCCTAGCAAGAAACCATCATACCCAGACTCTACTTAGCTTCTCCTTCTATGATTTAAAAATATGGTAAAATGTAGATACTTATTCACAGCGCCTGGCTTGATATAATTTCAGCCAGCAAAGGTCTTAATATTACTAGACATGTGCTAAATGATCTGTATTGACCAAGACTGTTTTTGATTGGAGTCAGATGTGAGGAGGTCAGTGTGTTACAGGAGTTTGATCATTATGTTTTTCTGTTCACAAGTTGAATTAAGTCACGTTTTGTCAAAATACTGAAGTCATAAAGATGATTTTTTAGCTAATGATGAATACAGAGATTTGAAGGAAGGCAAGAAATCATACTTAGAGGAATATTTTTATATAAAAATCAGTTATACATATATATAATTTCTGTATTCACTTATACTTCTGAGTAACCAAGCTCTAAATTTCCCATGGTCTTGCAATTGCAATAATGCATCAGTTTCAGAGTAGGAAGCATACAGATGATAAATTTTAACCATTCCATAATGTATAAACATTCACAGACCTATTCAAAAGCTTCAGACCAACAAGTCTGAGTGGTTACTTTATCAGAGAAAATGTCATGCAGCTTTTTCCACTTCCAGATGATACATCCAAACAAAGAAAAATTGCAGGTTGTTTTTTCTTTTTACATCTTTTCTGAAATTAAGCTGTTAGTGATCCTAATAAGTGCTGCCATTATATCCTGTATCAACATGTCCTGCCCATCCTGTCACTTTTAGATATCAGACATTGCCTTTGTGTGTGTACTTAATTGTGGGATGCTCAGCTTTTCTTCAGAGCACATTGGAAGTGCTGGAGGGACTTCGAGCTTTGGATCAGCTCTGGAGTCATTCAAGTGTGAATTGGCTGTGAGTTTCTGCTGCCAAGTCTTCAGGGGAACACAAAAGGTCTGTTTTCATTTCCTGCCATGAGTAAATTCACAGGGAATTTGTGCATTCCTTTTGGCAAAGAAAGACTTGTTCAGATTGCATTTAAATATGTGAAAGTCCACTTCCAGAAGATTTTTCAGGTGTTCTTTATTTTTCTCTGAAACCTTTCTGTTCAGTGATCCTTATGAGAAGCATTTTCATGAGAATAGTGTTCTAGCTCTGCATTTGAGTACACAAATATTGAACGTATTTGTTTTTTGAAAGATGATTTTTTATGCATTCTTCCGATTATCTCTTTGCACAAAAATAGCTTTAGATGAATGCTCTTGAAGGAACTGCTGTTGGAACATCCAGAGCAGAAAACACCCAAGCCCCACTGAAAAAGAGACTGCAAATTCATGCTTGAATACAAACTTTGTGGCTGAAGAAGTTCACAAAAAGTGTTCATTCTGAAAAGCTGCTCCATAATTTAGCCCCTTTAAAAATGAAGTATTTGGACTTGATGATCTTAAAGGCCTTTCCCAACTTTAACCATTTTACAGCAGTTGGGTTGATGCTGAGGAGAGGGAGAGAGAGGGTAAAGGAACAGTAATTCCATCCCTCAATAAGTTTTTTCACCTGTTGTTACTAATTGTTGCAAATGCCATGGTTTGAGTTAGTTACTTGTGAAAAGCAAGATATTTTATTACAATTCATTAACACCCAGCATGTGTCTATGTCCAAGGCAGTAAACTTCGGGGGCAGACCTCTGCCTACACTTGCTGCTTAGAGGTTCACACCCCAACGCTCCCTTTCCTTGGGCAGGCTCTGAGTTAACATTTCTCTGTTCAGCAAAGTCACCATCTCAGAGTTTTACGAAGCTCCAGGCTCACTGGTGTTCAGGCAGTGCCTGAATTTTGCGGGAAGGTTTAAACAATCAACCCCCCCAAAATTATGGATGGTTTTCTGAACACATTCCACTTTTGCCATTAGAGATCATACCCAGCTGCCTGCAGAGGAGCTGTGTCCACAGCCAGATGAGTTGCACGTATTTTCATGATTTGAGATCCTCTTTTCTTCAGTCCAGTCTTGTTTTTGCATGCTGCTCAAAAGGGACCTTGGCCTTTCTGGAGCTTTCCAGTCTTCCGTGTCTCATGTTTCTTCTGATCAACCTTCAGATGCTGAGATACAGTTATATGGGGAATTTATAAGGCAAATCATAACAGGAGTTGGATATTTTTAACTTTTCTGCATACAGATTTCCAGACTGCTTCAGTTGCTAGAGCTGAAGAAATATTTTTTTCTTAATGCTGAGTTTAAGATTTCTATATTTATATTTGAAATGAGAACTTTCTGGCATGCATCTGTGTCTTGTGTACTTTTTGAGGTTTTGCACTTACAGTTTCTGAGCCCTTAGAAAAAATAAATTTTACTCACACAGCACCTTATGATCTAGGAAAGCATTTTTATACACTTTTGCTCTGGCCAATCAAGTCTTTGGATATTGAACCACCTGTTCAAGGTTACAATAAAATCTGTGAAGGTCAAGGGGTTTAAAGGAATGTGTATTACAGTTGTTTATTTTTATAAGGTTATATTTTGCTTAAATTGACAAAGATTCACAGTAAAAATACTCCAAGCTACTGCCTCTACAGTCAAGATTTTTTTTTTTTTAAGAAGAGATAGATGCTTTCTGATACACTGAATGTAGAAAGTAAATTGAAGACTACCAGTTTAGGTTTAATTTTCTTCCCTGATGAATGCACTGTGCTTTGGAATGGAGCTTCAATTTGAAATTAGTATTTTTAGGCCCATTTATGAATGTGCAAATTTACTCTTTCTCTAAAGTGTAATAATTTATCTGAACTTCCTCCCTGTAACCTGTAGTCTTCACGTGTCAGAAGCATGGATTGTTTGGTGAACAAATCACATGTTTTTTCTAAGTACAAGTGACAAGAAGGACTTTTGCAAATACTGATTTAAGCATTCCCTGCAGCTGCTGTGAATCCAGTAACACCTTTATGCTGGACAGGCAAATGGTGAGGGATGTGTGGGCTTAAAGCATTTCTGACTCTCTCTGAGGTGGCCTCAATACTTTCTAACTTCACAACGTGTGATGCTAAAGGGTAGCAAAGAGTAACCTCACCTTTGTGGTTATTGCAGGGTGTCTAAATTATTCCACACTTTTCATCAGAATTAGCACAGTGGTAGGGCAAGGGGGGGTTAACCAGTCACTAATCCTTCCACTGTTTGTTCTCCTCAATCCATATAAAATCACTCTTGAAAAAACAAACATTGTGTATAGTTGAAGAATTTGTATCAGTAATTGCTTTTTCTGAATCTTACCATTAACCTTGTTAAAGGAAAAAAAAAGCCTCTATATAGATACTCTTAAATATGTAATTATTGGTTGACCAGTCATTGATAAATTATAATGACATGAACATCAGGATTGATCCATGGTATATAATTCTCTCCATGACCCCTTAATTGTTTTATATTTTTATGTTTTAGAACTGTTAATGCTTTGGATTTTTCTGGGCTTTTTGAGATTTGTTAAAAGTCAGTTATTGGTTTAAACTATCCATCAGTTAACTCCTTTAAGATTGCATTTTGTCTTCTTTTATTTATTCATAATACTGAAATATTTTTCATTGCATATGGTTTCTGAGCTTCCATCATCTAGCAGCTGAAGATTCTTCATTTTATCTATTAAGATTCCTGAGGAAAGAGTGCTTTGAACACATTGCCCATTCAGCTTTAGTGAGGCAATGTGTGCATGCCGTGTTTGGGTTATAGAAGATTTAGATGCACTTCCAGAAAAGAAATTAAATCGCAGTTTTGAAAAACAGTTTTTGAAAGGATGAATTTGTAATATCAAGTAGACTGAGGAGCTTTTCAGTTTATTTGAACTAGTAAATGAATAGAGGGGGGAGAGAGAGAAATCTTTGAATTATCACTAGATATGAATAATTGCTATCTTGTAAGGCCTTTTCTTCATGTGTCTCTCTGTGGCTGGCTGTCAATCAGAGTCAGTTTGCTTAAGGGCCTGAAAGAGTCTGGAGTTTGCATTGTGTTTGCCAAGGAGTGTGAGTGCCCTTCCACTTACCAGTGCAGGTTGGATTCTTTCCTTAACAAAGTGTGCATGTAAGGATAAATGCAGGAGAAAGCTTGGACCTGTTACACCTGCTGATAACACCTCAGGTAACAGCCCACACCTTGCATAAAGATCTCCAAGTGTGGTAGGAAGTAAGCCTGGTTTCCATGAGATACCTCAATAAATTAACAGTCTCTTGGGGAAAAAAAGAGATCCAGCTAGGGTTAGCAATGGGAAACAGCTTGTTTACCAGCCTTGGTAATTGTAAAATCAAGACTTGTGCAGTGATAGGTTGATTTCACCTGGAGATGATATGAAACTTTGGGCAAAATGGAAAAGCCACCACCTGAAGCTTAAGTGTCACCACAGCATCCTGTTGCCACTTGAGGCTTTTTGAAGGGAAAAAGTTTATTCTGGGAAAAGCCAAACAAAAAGGGGAGGAGCTGCAGCATGTGACAGTGCACCAGAAATCAGATTGTTTCAGGCTGGGGAAGAGGGTGATGAGAGATGTCAAAGGATGTTCTCAGTGTGTTGCTCGAGCATCCCAGTGTGAACACACCAACACTCGAGTGCTGGCTTTTGTCCCACAGCCCCCAGACACACTGAAGGATCATTGTGTTAACTCCTGCACTGAAAACCTCTCTTGCCCCCGGGGGACCTGAGAAGGCTTGACAAATTATTGTAAGACTACAGAGTGTATGAGGGAGAACAAAACAAATATTAGAGCTAGTTAGCAAATGATCCGAAGTGTTTAATGCCTCAAATAAAGAAATTTATCTTGAGGAAAAAAACACAGTCCCAGCTGCTGTGGCTCTTGCAGACCTCTTCCTCTCTGCTTCTACACCCTCTTGTTTTTTTAGGGCAGAAGTGGGGAAACAACATTAAAGAAAAATTTAGAAAAGTGATACTTTCCTATATGAAAGGAAATAAAAGAACGCGAGGGATTTGTGTTACGGTTGCACAGTTTTGTAGAAGTTTGTAGATAAACAATATATTTGGACAAAAATGGGAGCTTTATTTTGCCATTTTAAGATAAACCCATATTTATTTTGGTTCTAATGCACACCGATACATACATTTGTAGAGGACGAGTAAGCAAAAGAAATGTCAGCCTCCCTGTTACTGCTTTGCTGTTGGGGGTTTGTCATTGGTATTACGATAGAAGAGTTAAAAGGGATTTGAAGGATGATAAGATCTTGCTTTTACATTTATAAAATATATGTGTGTCATAGATTTATATGCAAATGATAAAATTCTGCTGTGCGACAAAAGGAGAAAATTGTGTTGGTGCTTTCTGATTTGAAGAGGTGTTTGATTTATCATATTTACTGCAGTATATTGTTCCAGCTAAGACCATACCTATTTAAAAAGGTATAAAGTCCTTTCAAATTTCTTTACAATGCTTGTGGTCAGCCTTGCATGAAATAGCCATTTGTTCTTCTCATATTAATGCCTGTGCTTTCATGTAGTTCTGAGAATTTGCTATTACTGTAAATTAATTTCACTTCATTAAGTGGCTGGGTCACAGGCAAGGGAATAATAGCAGTCAGAGACACAGGAGATTACTAGTTTGAATAATCATAAATTGGCACCCACCACTTTCTCTCTAATATTGGAAAGAAGCTTCTGGCTGTCAAAGCCATTTGATTAATCAAAAAAGCCTATGAATATGAACTTTAAAGTTAGACAAGATAAAATTATTATCTACACAAACAACATTTTCCCATGTGGAACAATGGATTTTAGTCCCTGAGGGAGGTGATGGTAAAGATTCAGTTCTCTGTGTTGCTTTGCTGTTATTTCAGGTCACTTGTGATTATTCAAAGTCATCGACTCAGCAGTCTTACATTATGCATAGAGGGCTCAGTTGTGAAGAGATGACTCTAGAGCACGGGGAGTTTATTATTTAGATATTAAATTGTCCTCTCATGTAAATGATTATTTCTTCTGCCAAGATGATTATGATAGGGTCTAATAAAAAGAGGTAATTGGTGCTTTTTTCGTATTCTTTTTTCTAAGTCTGGCCCCGTGTTTGTTGAGAACAACTGAAGAGAGACCCACTAATTTCAGTAGATTTCTGATCAAAGCACGAGTATCTAAAGAAAGCTGAGGGGAGTAATTTTTCCAGTATCCAGCTCCCCTTGTACTGAATAGAAAGAGTGAAGAGGCATTGGAAAGCATCCTCAGTGCAGGTGTTTTAGCACAGGCTGTAAAACTGCTCCTCGAGGAGCAAACTGGAAACTCCACGGTCAGAGAGGCTGGATACAGTGTACAGCAGCTGCAGGGAGCTGCAAACGAGCTAGCAAGCCCCAGAGCTGTTGGAATTATGGTGGATATTCCTGCAGCGTTTCCTCTGAAACCTTACACGGGGCGTGGAAGGGAATTCCTGCTGCTCTCAGCCATCCCCACTGCTCTCTCTTTTTAAACATGAGTGAAAAATTCAATTATTGCTCTTTCTGCATCAAACACAGCTCCTGGTATTGAGTCTGTCTCCTCAGCCTGGAGCTGTATGTGGCACAAAGACTTCCAGTGCTGCAGTCCTGTCTGGGAGGTAGAGGGAAGGTGATGGGTCTTCTGAAAACACTTTGGTGGAGGCAACACGTTGTCAGCTCTGTCAGGGCGGAGGTTGAGGAAAAGCTGACAGGTCTTGCCTTGCTCTGAAAATACCACATGGTATTTATGCACTCTGTGCCTTTGACACACTCAGATGGACGGAGTGGTGGAGCTTTGTTCTGATTTTCTTCTTGTATCCATTCTTGTCGTAGGATTACTGGAAAAGAAAAGCTTGTTGGAAAGATTGATCGCTAATTTATCAACATATCTATCTTATCCAGACTGTATACGATGTATATCGTGTAACTGAGGGTGGCATAATTACTTGGATAATTCTGCAAACATTTACATATGTAAATTCAAAAGGGGAATTGTATCAGCCCAATTAGTCATGCATTTTAAATCCTATTGATTTAAAAAGTATGGTACTGAAAATTTATAGCCATTTTTGAGTTGCTGTCACTTTACTTAAAACATTGAAGGAACTTTGATTTTTGTATCAGACTGATGCTTCTGACATCTTTTTCTTTTTCCCAAGGCTCCTCATTTTCTGTGGTAGTAATTCAAGCAGTGATAAAAACAAGACATTTCAGTTTATTTCAGTTATTACCACAATTATTCATCTGAGACAGGTTTTGAGCCTTCCTTGGCAAATAGGATGGAATAGGAACGCTCAAGACTGCATGCAGTGGTTTCCCAAGCTGCAGAGACATGGAGTTCAAAAGCAGAACTTGAGAAACATCAGTATATTGAGCAATTCATCTTCAGCTGCTAAATGAAAGCTCAAGTTTTGTTAATTAATAATACTCAGTAGACAGAGAGAAGGATTCTGGCCCATGTGAAGGTTGTGAAAGCTGCATGATGTCCTAGTTGTTTTTAAATTACAGGAATGAAACAGTTTAAAATCTATCCTGAGGTTGTATTTTTTTGGTTGCTCTTGACCTACCACAGGTTATATCAGTGGAATTTCAAATGAGAATTGTCTAAGAATGACATGGAGTAGTTTTGGTTGTTGTTACGGTTTTGGATTTTTTGAACATGTAGTGTTTTTCTGGCAAATTTATGGCATTTGGCTTGGCTGAAAGGTGTACCCTGTTGTAGAGGATATTGGCAGAGTATGTATGCATAGCTTTCCCTCAACTAAGAGTAAGTATCTGTAGTTGTGTTAAATGAGAAATGCAAACTGCAGTGGCTATTTATTGCTGTTTACTGAGCCCAAGAAAAGAAATGCCCTGTCCACTTTGTAACTGGGTAGGTAGGCGGAGTAGAAAATAATTTTGTTTGGGTTTTGGAAGCTGGTAAAGACTTGTTCTGCTCATTCATTTCTCACAGCACAGTTTCAGTGGTATAAGGTCACATCTCTGAACAAAAGAAAGTGTGAGGACTGGGGAATCCTGTCATTGAGTCCATCCCAAGAACAGTGGCAGAGGTCCCTGGGCACGAAGGCTTGAGTATGACAACAGTACAGAGCTGTTGGAGTAACCAAAACTGAGTAAATGAAAGTTTATGTTACAAATTCATCTCTTTGAGTACACCTTACTGAGCCTAGCATACCTTACTTAGGCAAGACCCAGAAAACAAGAGACACATGGCTCAAAATTCCGGGCTGTCTTTCTATTTAAAAAGAGCAGGAGAACCAATGGTTTAGAGTCTTCACACAGCTGCAGTAGACTCTGCAATCTGTCTGAGGACACAGGGGGCCAGAGATGCTGTAGAGGGGGAGGAAGAGCTTTATGTTTGTAGAGGTTTATCTACAGCTGGGGGCAAACAGCTCGATCTGTCTCTGAGTTTGGAATGGAGTAAATAGCTGGTGAGAGTTTTAGAATGAAGACAGGCTGTGTACTTTTAATTAATTTGGGAAATAAATCTTTCTGTGGAATAGGAGTACAGAGTAGCTAAGGGAAAGCAAAATAATGGTATGTGCTGAAGTCGTCTCACTTGACTGATAGTTTTTCTGTTTCAGCTGTGCAGCACAGACAGGTGAGTAATGTCTGGTGCTTGTTGAGAGGGACAGAAAGGAATCAGCTGACAGAGAGACAGCCAAGACACAGATTTTAGAGAGAATTGCTGAATAGATTTAATGAAAAGAAACAGGGAACAATGGGAGGTGAGGGAGGGTGATGTCTGAGCATGGTACAAGGCTGTTAGGAGAGGCAGTTTGCACAGAGCTCAGCCATGTGCTATCTCATCTGACACAGCTCCTGAAGGGCTGGAATGTGCTCTCAAAGGCAAGGCATGAGGAGATCTGCTGGGGAAAATGGCTCCTTGCCACTTGTCCCAGAAGTGTCGCCCTGCAAGTAGAGGCATCTCTCTCCCAGAAGCCAACAATTGATGATACAAAAATGAGTTTATTCAAACTGTTTCAAAAGGACTGCCCTCCTGTTTTCCTATAACCTCAGAAGGGAAGTAAGGCATGACACATAGGCAGAATGGAAACAAACTGTGTACTCTAATAATTTACATTGGATTTCCAGGTAAGTGTGTACTCAGACCAATAAATCCTACTTAGATATAGCCAAACTTAAAATCAATGGCCAAGATGTACCAACATTTTTTACTTGTTAGCATAACTATTAATACAGTCCTGCTGTTCTGTATCATCCCTGAGCAGTTGCAACAGTGGTTTTCCTACCCATGTCAGTGCTAGATTTGTAACATTTTATGCCTGAATATTTGTGTATGTATCTATCAAAATGCACATGGGCACTATCAAGTCACATCAACTTGAGAAAATTTGCTCTATTTTCCCAGGATTTGCATGTCAAATCCAAGAGTCAATTTTTGAGTTTCTGTTCAATGTGGTGAGAGCACAACTTTGTTTAAAATACCCTATTTGCTTTAGATATCACTACTGACTCAGTTTTCTTACTTCCATTTTCGTTTTTTTCTGTTTTCTGTGCCTGTCCCCAGACAGATGTGGGTGTGTATATCATTGTGGGGTTATATCCACACAAACGTGTACATACACAAATGTGTGTATTTACCCAGGGAAGGGGTAGGTATGGATTATGGATTGACAGTTCTGGCCATAAGCTTCAGGTTAATGAAGGAACAATCCTTCTGCCACCTTCCAGTGTTCAATTAACAGGCAAGACTTAGGAGTAGCTGCAGGAGTGATGCAGTAGAGTGGAATTTGCAAGTGCAAACTTGCAGTGATGTTCTTATAAGCTAAGCTTTAGTTTTCAATTTGAATGCAGTAATGGAAAAAGTGGTAAAAGGCACAGATAAACATGCATAGCCAGAACACATCTCTAAAGCACTTTTCAAGCAGAGATACCAAGTGAGCCAACAGGAAAGATATGTTTCTGGTCATGGCCTCTGGGATACTGACACTGTATCTCCAGGTGTATGCTCTTTTTTCCATCTTCTGGGGCAGAAAGCACATTCAGCACATCCTTCTACTGAAGGCAAGAAAGATTCCAGGATGGATTTAAAGCAAGGATGAAGGTCTTGGACAAGGATGAGTGACTTGAGCTCCTTGTTCTGTCACATGTTGTGGGTGATGTTTGTCATGCACTTGATCTCTCTTCCCTAATTTGCAACTGCAAAAGAAGGTCTTCTCACAAGGTATTTATGTCTTTTTTCCTACTCTTTTCTATTGAAAACTCTTTCTGTGTCATGGTTTTCTCCAGTGGGAGTGGTATCAGCCTGGTTGAACATCGTGGTGCGTGGGTTTTCCCCCTCCCCAGAACTTTGTCATACCTACTTTCATCAAGAAAGTAGAGCATCAGATTTCTTTACTTAGCTTTGGTGTGTATTTTTTGGGTAATAGATAATCTTTTCTAAGGACCTATTAACTGATTTACTTTCTTAAAACATCTGGGCAAACTGGGTCTTAATAGTCTTCTAATGCCATTAGTTCTCAAGGATTTGAAGCAATATTTGAGAGACAAAAGACTCCTGAGGATGAAATCTTGTCCACTTTGACTGGAATGGAGCTAATACTAATCCCATATTATTTTATTAATTCTCGAATCATACTTATTTTTGTGCAAGTTCTTCAGAGCTGAAGTAATCAGTCTTCTTTTCTCAGCCCCAAATTCAGAATATAGCAATTCAGCTACATTAATAAATGGACTTTGAAAAATGAGTTTCTTTTCTTTGGCAGTCAAGCTTTAGTAAATAATAAACATTATGGTAGACAATCCTTATCACAATGGTAAAGGATTACTGCTTTTGTGCTTAATGCTTTAAAAAATTAGAACACCTTAATCTTTTAAAAACAATTTGGGTTTGGAAAAACAAATTACATTGAAGCTGACAAGATGCTTGCCAAGTTCCAGGAGATGCAATTTGCAACATCTGAGATATTAAACCTTGAATGCCTGAGTTCCTAATAGAAACAGGGCTTCAGCATTAACTCTTCCAGCTCTGCTGTAGTCTATAATATATAAAATGCATGTTTTTGTGTCTTCCTCATAAAATCCAGGAGGCTGCTGCTGGCTTTCTCTACTGTCTCAGTGGTATGAGATGAGATATGAACTCCTGGCTTGCATGCTTCTGTCCCTTGAGAAGAGAGGCCATAAATATGTATTCCAGAATCACTTTCATAAACTGATGAAAGGAACTGTGTGTTTTGGCCTGCCACTACTCTTGTGAGGTGAATCCAGAGTCTCCACATAAGACTTAAAAACCTTTTCATTCTAGGCCAGAATATATCTGTGATAATACTCGTAGCCATATTTCTTCTGCCAGCATGGCCATGTGAGTTCAGCAGGTGGGGATGCTTTCTTTTTATCCTCTTGGGGTACTTTATATAGTACTTGAAATACAGGAAACATATTCTGTTATGGTTCTGCCACTCAGCTATCCAAACTTAAACTCTTTGTTGGTATTCATACTTTCTTATTCTATTGACAATGTTTCATCTGTTACACATCCATATCTATCTATACCTATGCTATGTCTATATCTATATCTATCTTAGGGTCTAGTTATTCATGGGTGTACAAATTGCTAGACCACAGATAATGTAATAACACCTCTGGTGTTTTTCAAACTGCAGAAGTTTCAAATAACAGACTTTTCTTTGTTATGTGAGTGTGTGACCTTGTTTTTCATAGTAGCAGATTTCAGTGTAATTATATTATCTGGCTTCAGAAATCATCACTTTTTAAAAGCTCTCTAAATGCTTTTGTATTTCTTATACTTCCTGGTTTTCTATCGTAGTTAATTCCTTTGATAGTATTTGTCAGATTCATTGTTGATAATATTAAATAAGCAACTAAAGCTCTCAAGTTCCAAAGGATTAACTGCTGGGTAAATTGGATACATGAAAACTTCAAAATCTAAGGATGGCAAGAGAAATTTGGAATTTCTTAAGGTCTCTGTTGTGAAGCTATTAACCTTGACTGTACTTATTGTCATTTAAATAATGATTGCATTTTCTTATAAGATATATTATTGTTTTTTCTCTCTGACTTCAAGAATTTTTCTTAAATTCACACCACTCCAGCAGAATATAATAATAGGTGTTAATAGGTAAGGATTATTCTTCTACATTCAGCTTTGACTGTAGGGCTGCTATCCCAAGTAGTCTTTCTTTACTTCCCTCACATTACACAGATTCCATGATATTCCTGTTAATTTTCTGTTGTCTGTTATTTTACTGTGTAAGTATCATTCCCCTTCTTATTGATGTTTTTATATCTTGCACTGCCCTCTTTAGAAATGGCTGTTAGTATATCCTCATTAAAATTTTTTATGGTCTTACAAATTAAAAGTAGTTTTAGAGCCTGCGAGCCCTGTGTGCTTTCTAATATTTAATTTTCTTCTCGTAATTTCAGATTTAGTCCCTCAAGCCCAACACAGAAGTCTTATCTAAAAGCATCAGCTAAGAAATGTTCACTTAATGAAAATACTTTTAAGTGGTTGCATTGCTGACTGTTTCTTTCTATCACAAGTCTTATCTAGTCTGTTCCTCTTCATTAGCTGCATCCTACTTCAATTTGCACTGTACATCTATCTCACCTATATATAAATCTTACTTTATCCAGAAGTAGCTTTACAGTGACACCTGACCTAAGTGAAGAAAGACTTTTCTTTTTTCTTTAGTATTTCTTTTCTGTCTCAAGGCTGTATTTCTTGTCCTAGCTAGCTGACCTCTACCTTCCGTGCTCTCTGATGGCAGGCCAGTCAATTTGTCCCTCATGCAATTCAGCAGTTCCTGGGATTGTGTGAATCACCAATCTTCTTAAGTTTATTTTTCTTTCATGTAGTTTGTGGTTACTTCCTACCTCCCCTGTCCTCTTTCCCCTCTTCTTCATTTATGTTTTTTAATCTTCTCTGTGTTGTCCTCACCACCCCCAGGTCTCAGCTCTTGGATTTTATCTTCCTCTGTGCTTGCTGAGTTCTTGTGATCTCTTTATTTGCTCATCTGTTTGCTCTCTGCAGCATCTCTGTTTCTCTTTGCAGAGAAGAGTATCAGTCTCAGCCAAAGGTACCTGTAAAATGTGGTCAAATGCATGGCCTTGCCCAAAAGTTTGGTGTGCCTAAGTAGATTCTGCAAAGAGAGAATTTTGACCACAGCACAGACCTTATGAATAAAGCCATCAAATAATAGGCTTGATTCTTGTTTCCATTTCCCACAGATTTCCCCCCAAGGAGGATGGATTTCATGCCAAATTCCTTGTTCAGCACTGTTTGTTGTGTTGTTACACAACAGGTTGCTGTCACTTCATCTTCAGAAAAAGAAATTAACACTTGATGGATGCTTTCATACATTAGCCTGAAATTTGAATCCATTTTAATGGGATGTACACTGAGACAATTTTATGTTTTCTAGTAATAACTTGCCACAAACATAATTCTTAAATTAAAACTCTGTACATTCCATAATATTTGGGGACTGGTTTTCTTCTCTCTAAGCAGATCATTAGAGGTTTAAAACATAGACTGATAATTCTCTACATAAATTATCCTGCATAAATGATGTACCATATAGTGGACTTCATTTTTTTGTCATTGAGGTATAGGCTATTTTAGTTAAACATAATAGAAATTTTCCTTGTGGATCCTTTCATACCTGCATGGATGGACTGATAGAAACCCCTGCTAAGGATAGTATATCACAAGTCACAAATATCACAAGTCAAATCAGCTCATATTCTAAAATTAGAAACTTAGCCATTTCCCTTTTTTCCTCCTCTGGATTTGTAGGGGAAGTCAGGTACATGGAAATTTTAACAAAAATCTGTATTTTGTCTAAATTCTACCTCAGAAACATTGGGGGAAAATTGCAGTACTTAAAATGCTAGAAATTATTTAGTTTCAAAAGCAGAATCAAGGCCTAGTCTGTCATGTATGCAGGTGTCCCTTGAGTCAGAAGATAAGCTGTTGCTCCAGACAGTGTGGAAAGGTTCGAGCTCCAAACCCATTTGTCTACAACTTTGCAAACACTGTTTGAGCTCATGTTAGTTGGATGAAGCAGAAATTTTTTCCAAGGCTGAAATATGTTTTTTTTTTTAAATTAGTAACTTCGCCATACGCTTCTGAGTAACTGTGTGCAAGCCTTTAGGAAAAGTAATTATGTTTTCCAGTCAAATCTGCTCATGCCCCATTACTGTAATGTATATTTTTAATATCATTCTTGCTGCCAAAGATAAAACTGATGCAGACTGGCAGTAATGAGATCACCGTGGGGCTTCCAGTGCATCTCTGCAAGCTTTCAGAAAGTATAGGTGCAAAACATCACGGGATTGGACCCAAGTGGCGAATATTTGAACATCTGCTTGAAAGAAAAATCTGTGAACAAAAAGTAAATTTATTTGTGTCTGCTCCCCTTTGGCATGAGCTGCACATGCACACCATGCTGGGTGACTGCTGCCTTCGTGTGCCCTTCACAAGCTTGTAAAGCTTTGCAGAAAGTCCTTAAGGTTGTGGACATACTGAGGGAGAGGCAGCCCTTCCATACCTCCACTGCTGCTCCTCAAGCCTCTCCTCCTCCTACAGCATCCTGAAAGTTATTAGTTGGCAAATGCACAGCAGGCCTGTATCCTCAGGCAGTGTAGAGGACAGCAAATATTCATTCCTCTTGGCAAGGCTGGTCAGGCAGAGTTTTGTGGTTTGAGATGGTTAAGGTGATCTTTAAGGTGTTCTTCAACACTCGCACAGCCTGTGGCACTGCTTGAGCATGTAAAGTGCCCTGTGACTGACAAGAAAGTCCTCAGACCTGTAAGGACTTTGCTTTATATATGTATTTATTTTGCAATTTAAAGCAGAAGAGTGCTGTAGGCAGAAAAAGACTGTTTTGAAAGGGATTATGTTTCAGGCTGACTATTGCCGTCTTTCCTATAAACCAGACATGATTTTTAAAAATTTAAGAGAAGAGATAGAATGTATGTGAATGGATGAAAATATGGATATTGGACAGGGTAACCTTTGATGTTAATATACCTTTCCAAGTTCACAGTTTAAAACCCCATAACCTATGTAAAATAGCAGCTTTGCAGTAGGATTGGCAACTTTGTGCTAGAGGCAGTAAATCAGTATTCAAGTGTAAGTTCCTGAAAATCGACATGGTCCCTTCATCCTGTGCCTGGTTCTTTCATTTCAGAGTTTGTTGTATGTGACTCTCAGAGCTTCAGCTATCATTCTGTCAGGACAAAGTGTAAGCCTTTTGAAAGGGGGAATTAGGAATGTGTAAGTTGTGTTGTCACGCTTTGGTGTTGTGTGCATGTTAGAGAGGTAAGAAGTTTGCATCTTTAATGGAATAGTTGCCATCTTCTTTTTATACCTGCAAAAAGATCCAACTCTGGAAGCTTCTGTGCAGACTCTACATATTCATGTTGAACTTGCAGTGCAAGCTGGAGCTGGAGTTTTAGCTGTTGTTTTGAGCAGAGCTGCAAAAGCCCAGTGAATGGTACTGGTGCTATGCACTGAGTGTGGCACCCTGACTGCGGAGGATGGAGAGCAATCCTCCATGCTGAAAATAGGTTTCTTTGCCTAGGGTCTATGCCTGAAAAAGCATTTTCAACCTTCAGACCAATGTCTAGTCAACCCCCTGTAGGCTTTCCATACAGAAGACTTAAACTGCTGTATTGTTGCAATGGCAATTTTGTCTCTTAATGGAAGCTAGGAGGAGAATCAAACAAACAAAAAAAAAAA